>SKCR01048049.1:0-40525 GCA_019454045.1 Zanthoxylum bungeanum | reverse complement strand
AATTTAATTAATTACCTAAAGTGCATTCCACAATTAATTATCCAATTAACATTCCTAAAACATCAATTAGCCTAATTAATCATGCTCAATTACAACAAAACATGTCCAACACATTTTATCAAAAAATCAAACCCAAATCATGCTCAAAGTCTCGGCCAAAGTAGGGTTTTTCAAATCGATTTCAAATTCAATCAATTAAATCCTAAATCAATATTCCCAACATGATTCCAACTCATCCAATGATGAAAATCAAAAAATCCAAGACATCAAAATAGGGCATCACATTCGACCAACACCAAAATTTGGGGAAAAATGATGCAATCACAATTTCTTCAAATTGATCCAATCAATCATCCACAAAACATCAATTAAGCATATTGAATCATCCAATTTCATTATTCATGCTCAAAATCAAGTTTACCCAAATTTTTAAAGCCCTAAACTTTTTCATGTTTTTCCTTGCTCTGATACCATTGTTGGAGTTTACTAAGGTCCCAAGGATCAATAAACAAGCATGAAACACATGTGAATACATACGAGGAGTTGCGGAATACTCACATCGATCGGTTGAGCGACGCGACAACGAATAAAACTCAAAATCTGCTCACTGCATCTCACGGCAGTGGACTGCTCCAAGCTCACTGTTTTGGCGTCCATGGTGGTCCTTCGTCAAGCTCCAAGCTTCGTCGAATGGTTCCCGGCTCATGGGTGGACTTCCCTATCACCTTCGCATGTCTCTCGGAGTGCTAGCTCTCTTGATTTTTGCCACAAAAATCAACACTTTGCTTCCCAATCTCACGGTTTTTGCCCAGCAAACCAGTGAAGATTTTCAGCCCCTTGGGCGTGTAGAAGAGGGAGAAAATGAAGAAGAAAGAGAGATGAAATGTGTTAATTGATTTTGGTAATTGATGATTCAAATCATATACCAAACTTTTGCTTTTAAAAAAGTCAAACAATAAAAGCTTTAAATGCCAACCACACACATCACTCAATCACATCAATCACAAGTTGTCAAGTCACATCACTCAAAGTGACAAGTGATTTGACGCTTGATGCGACTAGCGATTTGACGCTCACTTGCGTACCGCACTCGAATTCGAAATGCGAATGCGCTCGCAAACAATCCCGGGCTCGGTTTGCTAATTCCAAATTAACAAATTTTCTGTTGCGACGCAATTAAATGATTACGCCTAGTGAAGTCACTATTCACGTCGCTAACGAATTAATTCTAAATTAATTCGTTCGCCCGAATTAAAATCTAATTTTAATTCCGCGTCGAAATCCAATTTCATTTAATATATCGAATATATTAATTTACCGATTAATTCCAAATTAATCGTTATCTCTCTCTTTAAATGATATTTTATCCCGGATAAAATATCTCCGATATTAATCCCAGATTAATTTTCTCTCTCATCTAATTAATCCCAGATTAATTAAAGTGCGAGTCATACGTCATCGGTGAATCTTTGGGAAGCGACCCATGAGATCCTCATATGTGTTGGCAGTAAATTCGGTCGTCGGACTATCCGAACACGTAAGTACCCCGTACTACGTTTGTACCGATTTACAAGACAAGGTTGGCTTCTAGCAAAGCGCCATGCCTACCCAATTCTCCAGAAATATCCTTACAGGAATAAAGGATCTATATCAGGCGTAGTATACGTAGTATTGCGTATTTCTGTCCAGTATCGGATGATCACATGCAAGGCCTGGGGCTGGTACAGTGTCTGCCCCGTACGAAGCATATATCGGATTACGAGCAACTAGTCTCTTTAATATCGGATAATCATGACCAAGTCATATTATCCCGACGGTTGCAACCTTTTTAGAGAACCAGTTATGTATCCATGCGCGATCATCATCTCTATATGACTGGAGTGACACTTCCGTCTTGACATCACACCCAACACACTACGATTCTCAATATACCCAGCATTGGCGTACACAGAACCTGTAAAGTCCTGGATGACCGCAACCAAAGTATATTGATTGTCGCAAGTATCAGCGGTGCAAGTCTCAGGTTAAGACTAAATACACCTACCCTGATTTCGGACTTCCATAAACACATAGTCATACTACCAATGGAATTCCGAGGGGGTCTATCCAGAGCGAAGTTGTTTCCCGTACCATCAGTGAAACAAAACCTCCTATTACACTTGCATGAGTATCATATACCCAAATATATGAGAACTATGTCGTTGTGGCCCTCACAACACGCACAAGTGTAATACTAGTCTTTTACGCATTCATCGATGTCCAATCTCGATAATGCTCTGACTATGGATATTTAATAATTTATCCTTCGTGGACTGATACTGTCTCATATCATTCTCAATCCAGGAATAAATCACAGGGACCTCCTATCATTTATATATCTAGGTGATCTAATAAAAAATGATAAGAGTGCAATCTCCTTTGTCACATAGTTAATTTGTATAACAACACCATGATCTGTACAAATAGTGACGCTATGGGTCATAATTGTCCAACAATAACCTCTAATGGACCACAAACATCAGAGTACACCAGACTGAGAAACTCTGATCTTCTCGAAGAAGAGAAATTAAAAGAGACTCTATGTTGCTTACCGAATAGACAATGATTGCAAGGATTTAAAGCAGCATTTTTAGAGATAGTGATTAGATCCTTCTTTATCAAGGTAGATAACTCTTTCTAACTTGTGTGACCGAGTTTCTAGTGCCACAGACTTTGAGAAGCCTCAGGTTCAGTTACATTGAGGCTTTTTGCATATATCTTCATATGAGTCTTGTATAAAGTGCCACAAATATGTCCTCAGACAACGCCCATGGCATATATTATCATTCTCCATGTGCCATTACTAAAGTGTCTAGCATAGCCCTGTTTGTCAAAGGCTACCCCTAGAGTAGATTGAGTCGAAGGCCTGGAACATGTCTCATCTTCTTCAGGGTTATTGTATACCTTGTATTTGTCTGCATCTAAATATCACCAATTCCCACTATCTGAGAGGAACTGGTATTTCCCGTCTTCACTGCTCCAAAGTCTCATGCTTTGTATGTTGTGAAGAAATCCTTGTAAGGGATAACGTGGTAGGATGCTACAGTATCTACCACATATTCAACATCTTGAGTTGCGGTGTGAATGCATGTTTCTTCCTGGATAGAATATATAGCTACATCTCTTGAGGTAACTACTAATGTCTCTATATCATTGTTCTTCGACTGGGAATTACCTTGACTCTTCTCTCATTATAGCTTTCAAAAATTCTTCTTAAGTGCCATTCTATGCCACATTAGTAGTACTTGTAAATATGCTTTCTTTCGTCGGTATATTTGCCTCTATTTTTGCTTTTACCTTTGTTAGGGTTTTGGGTGATGGGTCGCAGTGGAAGCGCAGGTTCGGGCGAAATCGTATTTTAAAACTTTTTCAAAATAGCAAATAAATTATTCAATATCTAATATGAATAATTTATTCATATTTCACCTAAACATATTTATTCAATATCAAATATTGACATAAACTTGTTGAAAACTCGCAAAATTTTTACGAAAATTATTTTTTCATAAAATGACGCAAAACGCGTTTTCGACTGATTGACCACCCGACACTTATGGAAACGGCCCAGGTCAGCTCCAATAAGGTTGGGGCAGTTCATGGGCTGCTTGAACATTGACAGATTCACTGTTTGGACAGCCGCCATCCGGTTGGCTCTAAATCCACCCGGTAACGCCGTTTTTGGGCGTTTTCGCCTATTTCAAGTCAAAAACACTTTCCGGAAATTGTGCCAACTCCCAAAACACATCCAAAACATTCATTAGACAATAATTTCATTACAAAATCAGATTCATTTCTAGGTCTTACACAGAAAACGAAATTGCCTAATTTTCATGCTTAAATCCAACAATTTCAAGACTAAATCAATTAATCTCAACACCAAATGAGTCCCACCACAAATGAACAACTCTAGAACAATTCTATGCTATCTTAAAGTGGATCAACAACTCTATAATGGCAACCAAATTGTCTAACAACAAATTGAACCCAAATTACAATAATCTAGTTCAATCTATCTTCACACATGTTTTAATCCTTCCAATCAACCATTCAAAAACAAAAGCCCCAAATTTATCAAAAAAGAAACCATAGAATCAAACTAGAAAATCAAGAACAAGAAACAAGTTTCCAAAGCTCAATGGAATAGAATATTACCTCTAATCTCCAATTTTTCCTAAGATATTCTTGATTTTTTCTTTCTTTTATCCATGATTTCTTCAAACCAAAAACTTGAGAGCTTCGTTAGTGGTGGATTCGATCATGGCTTCCATAAGAAGCAAATGAAAAAATTTCACTTTAAAAATAAATGGGATGACAGACTTTGAGGGGAAAGAGGGGCAAAATTATCATTTTCCAAATTTAATCAAATTAAAATCTATTTACACTTTATAATAACCAATCAAAATTGGATAAATAAAAGTGTAATAAGTTCATGCCACATCATCCAATAATAACTCAACATATTCCATAACTTTTGCTCAAAAAAAAAATTTAATCATTTAAACATTTAATATTTAAATAATTAATTAATATAATTATTATAATATATGTATTTTATTTACATTAAATAACAAATACATATATTTATGGCATGTGTCAAAATCTCATTTGACGAATAATTATTGTGTATCTAATCGTATTATGTATCAAATACAAATACACAGTAATTATTAGCAGATAAAATCCCCTAATTATATGTGTTATCGTTTAACTGATTAAACGATCCTGATTAACTCACTTAATCCGGTGAAGTAAAATGAATAATCCGTATTATTTATACCGTGTTGTCCAAGTGCTCAACGAGTACACTTCATATTGTGGGACTCTCTAAGTTTAGGTTCATCCGTCACGAAATCCAATTTCGTGTCCATAATCCACCCACTTATGGATTATGACGACCATGGATAATCTCGTTTAACTATACAAGCCGAGGTCATAGCATACATATAATCCATTCGTCACAGGCTATCCATATTTTACCTGGGATATAGATCAAAATGTCAAATCCGTTCGGTATAATACAGTCGACTTTTAAATTACGATCTCTAAATAACACTCGGAACTAGTTTCCGATGTTATACCACGGCCATGGATTTACTAGATCGTAAACACGTTCAGGATGCATATACCATGTACACAGGACTGACGGATCATGTCTTGATACGCACTGGATATCATGAGCATCAGTCCACACCCAACGAACAGAAGAAGGTCTTATCATGAATAGATCGTTTACGTGACTGCCATCAAAGTGTGGAGGATAACTCATATATCCCACTGTGGTATCTCACGTCGAATGACCACTATGCTCGCTCAACTCGAGAAGGTTCCTATTGACGTTGGTGTACCATCTATTAGGAAACCTTCAGTGAGTCGTTCAGTGTCTTATCAAATAAACACCTACATGTCTATACGAGGACTATCGGACCAAGTCACGATATACGACATGTACCGGTCTCAGCGGATTTTACTAACCGACCCGAGTTAGCAAACTTGACCAGGAACTTTATTTAATGATATACAACTAATAGTGCGCTTCCCAATGTTAATTACAAACTACGTTGTAACTGCGCACTATACTGTAAATCATATGGTCTTTGTCTAAGATACACATATCACTAAACCAAATTCAGTTTCGATCTAATAATAATCAGATATCTAATCGCAATTAGATCGAATAAGAGTATAAAATACAAGGGTGCTACCGTTAAAATTAGTAATATTATGGAAAATTGAATCGCTCGTATTTATGAATCAGACATAAATACGATCCAGATTGGCACTCCGAGCACCAACCCTAACAACCTCTCCCTCTACTTCAATTTTTATCTCGTTGTCTTCCTCAATTCTCTAAAATGAGGGCTTGTGTCTGATCTGTGCCCACGTTTTTTCTTCTGGCCTCCTCATTTGATAAGGTATATTTTACTATAGGCATGGTAAATTTGCCTTCTGGAGCCGAATTGCTGAGAGTAACCATCAATATCTTCCAACTATCAGGAATAGAACTGATTAATAGGAGAGCTTGTACTTCATCTCCAAGTTGCATGTCTACTGCAGATAACTGGTTCACTAGGCTTTGTAACTCATTGGTGTGTTCTACAACGGAAGTTCCACTCCGTAACTTCTAGTTCACCAAACACCTCATTATTAAGGCTTTATTCCGAGCTGTCTTGTCCTGGTACAGATCTTCTAGCTTTATCCATATTTCGTAAGCGTATGTATGGTGGAAGAAGTTGTCACCGTTCCATTATCTAATCTGACCCATAGTTCTGTTATTGAGTTTATTCCAGTCATTCTCTTTGACCGAATCCGGTTTCACTCTCATCACCTCGATTATATCAAAAAAATCTTTACAGTGCAAATAATCTATAATCAGAGGCCTCCAGATGGAGTAATTGGTTATTGTCAGCTTGATCATTGCACCAGAAGAAAAATCTTCTATTTTCATTTTAAGTTTAAATTTTAAAATGAAAATAAGACAAAATCAGGGCTGATTTTCACAAATTGGAGGTCACCGTTACGTCTGAAACGATAAAAAATGGTGGATTTGACTATTCGTTGGTCCAAATCTGACTCAAATTATTGGACCGAAATTGCTGACGTGGCAGTTGACTATACCGGAATTGCTGACGTGTTGATGATTGTACCAGATTTGCTTATGTGGTTGCTGACTGTGCTACTGACTGTATCAGAATACTAACATCGATGAATGTGCTGCGGATTGTACTGAATATGATGATGTGGCTGATACGAGTGTCATCTTCAATCTCTGGAGCGCGTATGACGCGTGGAGAGCATGACAATGCGTGGGTAGGCTATTGGAAGGCGTGTGCAGCGCGTGCGGGCTTCTCTTATCTCCGATTGATCCCCAGAGAATACCATTGTGCTCGTATCGATGTGATAAAGCTGATGGTATGCTCAAAACTGATTTTGACAACTTTTCCGAAACTCGAATTTTCCGAACTGAGTTCCGTTCTTCGATTTTATGACCCCAATTTATAACCAAATCTCTAATTACACTTGTTGTCATTCTCTGATCACTGAAGAGTGTTTATGAGGAAAAATCAAATTCTATTATTAAAAGAATAGAATTTACAAATGTTTGAAACTCTACAAAAAAAAAAAAAAAAAAAAAAAAAAAAAAAACCTCACTCTCTATACTCTCTAAGCTTTTTACCTTGAAACCTAATGTTTTGGGGCGGTTTGAGCTCTATATTTATAATAAAATTCTGGCTCAAATTATCAGCAAATGAATAGTTTCCACCTAAAATTCTTTATGTCATTTTTAGTGATTGTATCAAACCTTTGTAATGGCAACAATAATGAGGATTAATCTTTAACAAATGATGAACAAAGATTGATGACAATCAGTTGGATCCTTCACACGCTTCACAACCTTTCTGAAAATAAGTTTAATAAATTCCCTCAAGCAAAATGTAGACTGATGATGTGGGAGAAAAATTATGAGAGCTGGTAAATGGACGGAGAAAAAATAAGAGGGAGCCAACATGTGAACCAAAAACTTAAAATTGAAGTTGAAGTTGAAGTTGAAATGGAGTTTGTAAGTGTGGGAATTAAATTCTAAATCTTTGATTTTGATATCATATTAAAGAAATTATTATGCCATCAAAGGGTATAGTTTGGTGGCAAATGATTTATAATTTTATTGTCTGATCCTGAGTTTGAATTCAGATGATATATTTCTAATAAGAGTCTGAGACAATCGGGAGTTTTACCTGTTCGTTTAAGTCCGGGTCGGATAATTTGGTGGCTAAATTTCCAAAAAAAAAAAAAAAAACCATATGTCCAAAAAATTTATGTTTGTAGGTAAATATTCAATAATAATATTAAAGATAATTTATAAAGAAGTAAAAAAAAAAATCGATGGAAGTGGGAATGGAGCAAACAAAAGTACGATTGATGGAAAGATTAGTCAAAAGTTAGGACTAATATATAAAAATAAGGAAAAAAATTGCAATTTAGAAAAGTTAGGTCAGAAGGGAAATGAAAGAGTAATGGGAACAAATTAATATTCCTTTAAATGACAAGCTAGCCCCTTGATGGGTTTATGAGTCAATTACCAATTTGCAAATTCTCCTAAGCATAAAAAAAATAAAAGCTCAATATATATAGATCAAAATAGACAAATTTGTTAAAAATAATAACAAGTGGGTTGAAAGAATAAATTATATAATTTGTATAACCAAAATTAGCTTATAAAAAGGTATCCAAGATGGAGCTTGTGACTCGTGAGTTGTAAAGAGCTATGGCCTCTCTAAAATTTATTCTCTCAGCTTATCTTCTCTCACTATGCCTTTGTTATGCTTTTGAAGAAAAGGTAGCTACAGAAAGCCAACATCATGAGCTTCAACTCAGCTCTCTTCTTCCATCATCTGTTTGCAATCCTTCCACAAAAGGTCAATAATCTCACTTTAAACTCTCCTCTCTTCTTGCTACAAGTAATTATATATGTATACTTACTTTCTTTGTTATCTATATATGAAAATTCTCAAATGCGGATGTCGACATTTAAAAAAAAAAAAATTCTAAATTTAAGTAAATTATAATTGTTTCATTATGAAAACGATGAAGAGTTATATTATATATATATACTTATTATTATTTGTATTATCATTATTATTAGAGTAAAATCGTTTTTTGGTATCGTGGGATCCACCGTAGTACGAATTTATTCTTAGTGTGGTATCGGATTCTTGACCGTCCAAGACACCTTCCCTTTTTGAGAGATTTAAACCTTGACCCTTTAAGTCACATTAGGTATTTTCAATAGACCACCAAAGGTATCATCAAGCCGACGTTTTTCCTCATCATATCTTATTATGCTGGGGTTTCATTTATTTATTTATTCATTTAAAAAAAAAAAAAATAATCGTTTGCAACACTTGAAAAATTACAGAAGTAGAGGTGATTATTGATATTCATATAGACAAATTCATTTATAAAATTATAATGATTTTGACAAAGACAGATTATTGTTCCACCAACTAATTCACAGGAACATTTTGGTGTTTCAATTATTTATTTTCTTTTGTTTTTATACTGAAAGTGAAACTATATTGTATTGAGCTATTGAATCACATGTAAGTGTAAGCAATTTCAATAAGTTCTCCTTTGACAGCTCTTTTTTCAATTGGGAAGGTTGCAACTTGCAAAGATAGAATATTGAAAATAAGAATAAAAAAAATTTCAAATACTACTAGACCCTTAATATTTTATTTCTAAAATTTCTGACTAATTTCATATCTCCAGGTATAATTGGTTTAATTTTTGCAGTAGAAACAAAAGGTTACAGGTTCAAATATTAAAGGATAATTTAAGATTTGGATGTGTAGGTCGGATGTAAAATATAAAAAAGAGATTTAAATATTTCTTTACATAAAAAAAAACAAACAAACATACAAACAACAAACTAACTAACTAGTTACTGTTTCATTGCTAATAAATTGTGAGAAAATAAAAAAAAAAATAAAAAAATTATTAGGTGTTCTCGGCATATAATTCAGGAAAAAAAAAATTCAACAAATAAACGAGTATACACTAGAAGCACTCAAAAATTTATTATTATTATTATTTTCTTGAAAATAATTAAATCTTTAAAAAAAATTATACAATTACTAGCTTTCTATTTTCATAGCTTTCTTTCTTTTTTTTGTGATATGGGTTGCAAGAAATCCCCAACTAGTTCTGTTTTGTTATTATTTTAGTAATATTTTTTTTGAAGATACTTATAACGTCGTAAGCAAAAAGCAAGCCTGAAGTAAAAGCATACAAAGAAGAATTATATATATGTGATTTCTAAAATAAGTGAATTTGGAGAAACTCAAAATAAGTCAATTAGTCAGTCAAAATCACTTAAAAATCAGTGTAAGATTAAAGCTTAAAAATCAGTGTAAGATTAAAGCAGTGAAAATCAGTGGCGTATCCAGAAATTTCAATTAGTGGGGGTAAAATTTTTTTCTTACCAAAATAATATATAATGAATTCATACATTTTTTTGAAATTACAAGATGATCCCTATACTTTTGAAAATTATGAAATAACCCTTAGTTTCTAAACTTATATATTAACCCAAAATTTTCAGAATTATATTTTTATCCATAATTTATAAAAATACAAATTTACCCTAAAAATTTAAGTAAGAAATTATTTTTAAAATTATGTATTTTAAGTTTATGTAGTATATTATATACTAAATTTCCGCTAATTTATTATAGATTTAATCATTTTTTTAATTAAATTATTGAAAGCCTAGTGTTAAAACGCAACATTTGTGCTTTGAACAGCTATAAATAAAAAATAAATATACAAAAAAATATATACAAAATAATTATATTAATATTAATATGCGAATATTTTATACATAACAACTATACACGACGTGTTTTAGTAAAAGAATCACTACAAATATATCAATAAATTAGAAGATTAATAACCAAATCTAAATATAAATATAGTTATTTTTATTTAAAAAATAATATATTTATGTGTGTTGTTTAATTATTTATATTTTCTAATATAAATATATATATATATAATTAAAAAAATCCACTGGTCCTTAAGTGGCTCCGCCACTGGTGAAAATTGACCGGATCGAATCGCTCAGAAAATTAAGTGTTAATTTGTTATTCTCTTAGTCATGAGTTTGAACTTTAGAAATAATATCCCTCTGAAAAAATGATAAGATTGTGTACATAACCTTTCTCATACCATACTTATAACAAGAGTTTTGTGAATTACATATAACGGTTTTAATATATGTATAATTCTTATTTATGGGGAACAATTCTACATTTTAAAATATGAATTTTAGCTGCTTACTTTGATGATTAAAAATTGCACACGTCTTTAATATTGGTTTTATTTTCCAGGCAATGACAGGAAATCATCTTTGAGAGTAGTCCACAAGCACGGTCCATGTTTCAAGCCAAATGGGAAAAAAGCAAAGTCCCCATCACATTCAGAGATCCTTCAACATGACCAATCTAGAGTTGAATCAATTCAATCAAGACTCTCCAAGAACTCAGGCCGCCTTGACAGGATAAAGGAGACTGACGCCGCCACGCTGCCGGCCAAGGACGGTAGCGTGGTGGGTTCCGGCAACTACATTGTAACGGTTGGTATTGGCAGTCCAAAAAAAGATTTATCACTCATATTTGACACAGGAAGTGACCTCACATGGACTCAATGTCAGCCTTGTATGAGATATTGCTATCAACAAAAAGAAACAAAATTTGACCCCATTGTTTCCAAATCTTACACCAATGTTTCTTGCTCATCAACATTGTGCAATTCACTTCAATCAGCCACAGGTAAGTGACTAAATACTTCTCTTTTATTGTTAATGGTGTATTTTTACTAATTAATAAGAGTTACATTAGTCAATAGTTAAAACTAACGATATGAAATAAAAGTGGTATTTCTGAAACCACAAGGAACAAAGTATTTTTATAATAATTTATTGAATAGTTGGGTGTTATTTTTCCAAATTAATATTTGATTTGTTAATTGCTGTGTAATTAAAAATATTAATAACTTTGACAATAAAATTTATTTAATATAATAAGTCTTGGATTCAAATTCTTTATTGGATAAAGATTAATATAAGTATTAGTCTTTGGGTCTGGTTGTGTTAGCCTACCAGTTTTATTTTCACAATTTTCAAGCATCATTCTCACAACCTTAAAGTAGTATTTTAGTCTTTATTCTCATCTCCTTTAAGACCTATTTAATAATGATCCGCTAAATAAAAACTATTGTCTATGAAAGCGATATGAGTATCCACAATCTTTTTTTCTTTATAATGAAATAATATAGCATAATATATATAAAGTAGAGATTTCAACCTTCCTTATACTTATAAAAAAAAATGAAATTTATTTAATATTAGTTTGACATATGCAGGTAACATGCCAAGTTGTGTATCAAAAACATGCGTCTATGGCATTCAATACGGAGACTCATCATACTCGGCTGGCTTCTTCGGCAAAAAAACCCTACCCTAACTTCAACTGACGTTTTCCCCGGCTTCCTTTTTGGTTGCGGCCAAAACAACCGCGGTCTATTCGGCGGGGCGCCGGTTTTACTAGGCCTCGGCCGTGACCCAATCTCACTAGTCTCTCAAACATCCACAAAATACAACAAATTCTTCTCATATGCCTCCCTTCATCCTCCAGCTCAACCGGTCACCTCACTTTCGGCCATGGGGTCAACGTCTCAAAGTCCGTACAATTCACCCCCCACTCTCCTCCTCTCCTCGAGTGTCATCATCATTCTACGGCCTTGACATGGTCGGAATTAGCATTGCCGGGAAGAAACTATCTATTGCCATGTCAGTATTTTCGAAATCCGGAATAATTATTGACTCAGGAACAGTCATCACACGTCCTGCCCCAGATGCATACACTCCTTTGAGGACAGCTTTCCGACAGTTGATGTCCAAATATCCAACAGCACCGGCATTGTCGATTCTTGACACGTGTTATGATTTTAGCAAGTATAGAACAGTTAGTATACCGAAGATAAGCTTTTTGTTCAGAGGAGGTATTGAGGTGAGTACTGACAAGACAGGGATTATGTATCCGAAGAGTTTGTCTCAGGTTTGTTTGGCGTTTGCTGGGAATAGTGATCCGAGTGATGTGGGTATTTTCGGAAATGTACAGCAACATGCACTGGAAGTTGTTTATGATGTTGCTGCTGGGAAAGTTGGCTTTGCTGCTGGTGGCTGCAGCTAGTCAATTTAGCAAGGTTAATTGAAGAATAATTTAATATTCAAAGTAAAAGCAAATGTATGTCATTTATAAATGGATGTTAAAAAATTTTCTGATGAAAGAGCCAAGAAGTACATTAATAGTATTGAATCCAATAAAAATAATTGTATGTCTTTAAATCAACAAAACAACTTCCAATCTTTCAAATTAAGCTGACAATTGTAGACATCGCAATCAGTTGGGATTAGTCCTGATTATAAATTCTGGATGAAAACTCATCTTGGATTATGTACTCATTTTTTTTATCTTAAATCCTAACAGAATGATTTGAAAGTTTGAATCTATATCGGAATTCAAATTTTTTATACAATAATTTTTTAAATATTTTCCAAATCTTCATCAATATTCAGATTTTTTACTTAACCCTAATCAAGAATCGTCAATCCCGACTCTTTATTTTGTTCCAAATAATTTTGCTTTCTTATAGTTTATTTTTCCACAAAAGTAAGGATAGGACATCAAAATATTATTTTGGACATTTAATATTACTGGCTTCATGGGAAATTATCATTCATCCACCCAAACCTAAACTAAAGTCCGTAAATGCACCTGGATTTTTTTTAAAAAAAAAAAAATCATATGTCCATCACAAATTAACTATCTGACAAAGGAGATTGCACTCTTATCATTTGTGATTAGATCACCTCGATATATAAATGATGGGAGGTCCTTATGATTTGTTCCTGGATTGAGAATGATATGAGACAGTATCAATCCACGAAGGATAAATCGTTAAATATACATAGTCAGAGTATTATCGAGATTGGACATCGATGAATACGTAAAAGACTAGTATTACACTTGTGCGTGTTGTGGGAGCACAACGACATAGTTCTCGTATATTTGGGTATAGGATACTCATGCAAGTGTAATAGGAGGTTGTGTTTCACCGATGGTACGGGAAACAGCTTCGCTCTGGATAGACCCCCTCGGAATTCCATTGGTAGTATGACTACGTGTCTATGGAAGTCCGAAATCAGGGTAGGTGTATTTGGTCTTAACCTGAGACTTGCACCGCTAATGCATACGACAATCAATATACTTTGGTTGAGGTCGTCCAGGCTTTAACCGGTTTCTGTGTACGCCCAATCTGGGTATATCGAGAATCGTAGTGTATTGGGTGTGATGTCAAGACGGAAGTGTCACTCCAGTCATATGGAGTTGATGATCGCGCATGGATACAGAACTAGTTCTCTAATAAGGTTGCAACCGTCGGGATAATATGACTTGGTCATGATTATCCGATTATAAAGAGACTAGTTGCTCGTTATCCGATATATGCATCGTACGGGGCTGACACTGTACCAACCCCATGCCTTGCATGTGATCATCCGATACTGGACAAATATGCAATACTACGGTATACTACGCTTGATATAGATCCTTATTCCTGTAAGGATATTTTCGGAGAATTGGGGAGGCATGGCGCTTTGCTAGAAGCCAACCTTGTCTTGTAATTCGGTATAAATGTAGTACGAGGTACTTACGTGTTCGGATAGTCCGACGACCGAATTTACTGCCAACATATCCGGGGATCTCATGGGTCACTTCCCAAAGATTCACCGATGACGTATGACTCGCACTTTTAATTAATCTGGGATTAATTAGATGAGAGAGAAAATTAATCTGGGATTAATTACTGAGATATTTTATCTGGGATAAAATATCATTTAAAGAGAGATAACGATTAATTTAGAATTAATCGATTAATTAATATTTTCGATATATTAAACGAAATTGGATTTCGACGCGGAATTAAAATTAGATTTTAATTCGGGCGAACGAATTAATTTAGAATTAATTCGTTAGCAACGTGAATAGTAATTATGCTAGGCATGATTATTTAATTAAATTAGATTTAATCGCGACGCAACGGAAAGTTCATTAATTTAGAATTAGCGAACCCGAGCCCGAGATTATTTACGAGCGCATTCGCATTTCGAATTCGAGTGCGGCAAATCAAATCAAGCGTCAAATCGCTAGTCGCTTCTAGCGTCACATCATCCGTCAATCAAGTGATGGATGTCTTTCACTTTGAGTGATTGACGCCAGTCACTATTCATGATTGATGGGAAATTGATGTGAGTTGATTTGAGTAGATGGAAAGCATTAAATGCTTAGCTTTTGGAGGGAAAAATGGTGTATATGTTTTTAGGAAAATCATTTACCATTTTTTAACTTAAAAACACATCTCTCTCTTCTTTTTTTTCTCTCTACATCTCACGCATTTCTTCTTCTTGGTGGGCAGTGAACTGCCGAGTGGATTGAAGAAATAGGGAAGCAAGTGTGATGGTTTTGTGGCAAAATCATCGAGAGCTAGCACTCCGAGATCAATGCGAAGGTGATAGGGAAGCTCATCGATGAGCTGGGAACCATTCGACGAAGCTTGGAGCTTGACGAAGGAGACTAAAATGGCGCAAAACAGTGAGATGAACTAGTGCAGTGGGCGTGAAACCAGTGGGCAAAAAATTCAGTTTTGTTGCCTCCACATCGCTCAACCGCTCGATGTAAGTATTCCGCGACTTTCTCGATTTGTATTCGCACATATTTCGTTGCTTGTATTCGATCCTATGGACCTAGAAACTCCAACACTCTTAAGTTTACACACCATGTGTTCTTTTCCCTCAATGAAAAAAGCCTCAGGTTGATGCATATAGACTTCTTCTTCTAAATTCCCATTTAAAAAAGCAGTTTTCACATCCATCTGGTGCAAATCTAAGTCATAATGAGCTACTAAAGCCATGATAGTTCTAAAAGAGTCTTTCTTAGAAACCAGTGAAAAGTCTCTTTGTAATCAATGCTATCTTTCTGAGTAATATCCTTTGCAACAAGTCTGGCCTTGTGTCGTTCGATATTGCCATTAGAGTCACGTTTAGTCTTGAATACCCATTTACACCCGACTCTTTTACATCCTTCTGGAAATTCAACAAGTTCCCAGACTTCATTATGCTTCATAGATTCTAATTCATCTTTCATAGCATCAATCCATTTATTAGAATTGTCACTTCCAATGGCTTGTGAAAATGAAACTGGATCTGCATCAATTTCTGGGTCAAATTCCGACTCTTGTAGATACACCACGTAGTCATCAGAAATAGCAGACCTTCTTGGTATTTGAGACCTCCTCAATGATATTTCTTGTGGTTCGTCTACATTTGGTTCATCAATATGAACTTCATTATTGGTTTTTTGAACATTCATTTGTTGTTCTTGCCTATTGTTTAACTATTCAACAACATGTGGGACAAAAACCTTAAAAGAAGTTGAGGGCAATGAGGTTTGTGCCTTAACTTCTTGAATTTCCACATTTCGTGGTTCTAAACTCACACTAACTTTATCATTCTCAATGAACCTAGCATTTCCAGATTCAACAATTCTTGTATTGTAGTTTGGACAATAAAATCTATACCCTTTCGACTTTTCTGGATAACCAATGAAGAAACCACTGGTTGTTCTTGAATCCAATTTATTTTCATGTGGATTATATATTCTTACTTCTGCTTGGCAACCCCAAAGATGTAGGTGCCTTAAACTAGGCTTCCTACCAGTCCAAAGTTCAAAAAAGGGTCTTAGAAACCGTTTTACTAGGAACCCTGTTTAATAAGTATATAGCAGTTTTTAATGCATATATCCACAATAATGTCGGTAGAGATGAATTAATCATCATGCTCCTAACTATGTCCATTAAAGTACGATTACGCCTTTCTGCTACACCATTTTGTTCTGGTGTACTTGGCATAATGTATTGAGCACATATGCCACGTTTTTCTAGGAACTTAGCAAATGGGCCTGGGCATTGCCCTGTTTCACTATATTTTCCATAATATTCACCACCTCTATCAAACCTAATAATTTTCACTTTCTTGTTCAATTGTCGTTCAACCTCATTGATAAACACATCTAGAGTATTTATCGATTGAGATTTTTCATTCAGCAAATACACATAACCATAACGTGAAAAATCATCAATAAAGGTAATAAAATATTTTTCTCCACTAAAGGATGGAACATTAAAAGGTCCACAGATGTCGGTGTGTATAATTTGAAGAAGTTGCGTGCTTCTTGTGGCTTCTTTCTTCTTGTGTTTTGTCATTTTTCTTTTAATACAATCCACAAAAAAACCAAGATCAGTAAAATCCAAATCCGGAAGGATTTCATTCTTTACTAATCTTTCCAATCTTTCTTCGGAAATGTGACCTAGACATTTATGCCACAAGTGAGCTGAAAGCTCATTCACAAAACCATGTTTAGTTCCAACATTATGATGCAAGGTTAAAAGTGTTTCAGCAAATAAATTGTCAAGATTCAATTTATATAAACTGTTACAAAGAACACCAGAACCAATAAGATGATTATGCTTAAATAAACTGAAACATTCATTTCCAAATTTAAAACAATATCCTGCTGAATCAAGTTTAGACAAAGAAATCAAATTGTGAGAAATAAAAGGTACATAAAGCGTTTGAAATAAATTCTAATGGTGTCAAGTATCTAAAATAGTCGATAAGTTCCAATACTGAAGCTTTGACTCGATTTTCAATGAAGACAAATATTGTTGGTTTCTAGATTAGGTCCCAAGATAATGAAATCAAGCAAGAAACTCGCATTAATACATAAAGGAGTAAGGCGGAATACATACTCACATTGAACGGTTTGATGCTACGAAGAACAAAACCATTTCTTCCTCCTTGTTGAAGCTCGGCAGTGAGCTCTCTATGGCAGTGGGCTGCTCGGTTTAGGCTGTGAAACTCCTCCAAGAATTCGGCCATTGATGACTCCATTGAAGCTCCAAGCTTCAAGCTCCAAGAATGGATTCCAAGCACATGTGTTCGTTTCCCTATCACCTATGTATAACTCAAGTGTGTGCTAGCACCACATCTTCTTCCTTGCTTCTCATAGATTCAGTCACAACCAGAAATTTTAGAGAAGAAACGGTTCCAAACCTTGAAGAAGAAGAAGGGAAAAGAGAGGGAGAGGAGAAAACGTAAAGTGAGGAGAGAGAGAGATTAGTGAAAAAAAAAAAGTGTAAAATGCTTTTATATTTTCCAAAATAATAAAGCCATATACCACTTTTTCAATTTTCCAAAAAGTCAAAAGCAAAAGCATTAATGCTTTTCAACTACTACATCAATCAATCAAATCAAGTGACAACTTGTCACATCACTCAAAGTGACTAATGATTTGACGCTTGATATGACTAGCGATTTGACGCTCGATTTGACTTGCGTGCCGTACTCGAATTCGAAATGCGAATGCGCTCGCAAATAATCCTGGGCTCGGGTTCGCTAATTCCAAATTAACGAATTTTCCGTTGCGACGCAATTAAACGATTACGCCTAGTGAAATCACTATTCACGTCACTAACGAATTAATTCTAAATTAATTCGTTCGCCTGAATTAAAATCTAATTTTAATTCCGCATCGAAATCCAATTTCGTATAATATATCAAATATATTATTTTATCGATTAATTCCAAATTAATCGTTCTCTCTCTTTAATTAATATTTTATCCCAGATAAAATATCTCTGTAATTAATCCCAGATTATTTTTCTCTCTCTTCTAATTAATCCCAGATTAATAAAGTGCGAGTCATACATCATCGGTGAATCTTCGGGAAGCGACCCATGAGATCCCCGGATATGTTGGCAGTAAATTCAGTCGTCGGACTATCCGAACACGTAAGTACCTCGTACTACGTTTATACCGATTTACAAGACAAGGTTGGCTTCTAGCAAAGCGCCATGCCTACCCAATTCTCCTGAAATATCCTTATAGGAATATGTGATCTATATCAAGCATAGTATACAGTAGTATTGTGTATGTCGATCCAGTATTAGATGTTCACGTGCTAGGCCTGGGGCTGGAATTGTGTATGCCCCGTACGAAGCACATATCGGATGTCTGGCAACTAGTCTCTATAATCGGATATACATGACCTAGTCATAATATCCCGATAGCTCGAGCATTTAAGAGAACAAGTTTCGTATCCTATGTGACCATCATCTCCATATGACTGGAGTGATACTTCCGTCTTAACATCACACCCAACACACTACGATTCTCAATATACCCAGAATTGGCGTACACAGAACCTGTTAAAGCCATGGACGACCTCAACCAAAGTATATTGATTGTCGCAAGTATTAGCGGTGCACGACTCAGGTTAAGACCAAATACACCTACCCTGATTGCAGACTCCCATAGACACATAGTCACACTACCAATGGGATTCCGCAGGGGTCTATCCAGAGCGAAACTGTTTCCCGTACCATCGGTAAAACACAACCTCCTATCACACTTGCATGAGTATCCTATACCCAAATATATGAGAACTATGATGTTGTGCCCTCACAACGTGTACAAGTGTAATACTAGTCTTTTACGTATTTATCGATGTCCAATCTCGATAATACTCTGACTAGGGATGTTTAATGATTTATCCTTTGTGGAATGATACTGTCTCATATCATTCTCAGTCCAGGAACAAATCACAGTGACCTCCTATCATTTATATATCTAGGTGATCTAATCACAAATGACAAGAGTGCAATCTCCTTTGTCACATAGTTAATTTATACAACAACACCGTGATCTGTACAAATAGTGACGCTATGGGTCATAATTGTCCAAAAATCTCCCACTTGGCCTATAGCAAGTCACTCGAGTACTTAACACCCGAACTATGTACGGTTGGCTCAAACTGCTGAGAAAAGGTTTCTTCAGCGGATTTGTATGAATATCATCTTTATGTGATTTATTCGATCATCACATCACCGCGATGTATGATCCGAACGAATCAGATGATTATCAAAATAAGTATCTGGATCGTCGATGAGACCATTAATTCTTTAGCATGTGTTGACGCCTAGCTCAGCTGCTAACAGAACTATATCTAATCTAATTAGATTTATTATCGACCCAAATGGCTTCTATTGCTGCCTCAGCAGCAACAATAACCTGCATTTGTTGTTTATTCGGTAACAGTATCTTGCTTGGAAGATTTCTAGCTCACTGTTCCGTTATACTATCTTTTATAGTACCGTTGTTACGACTTATAGTCGTTATCATGAAAGCCAAGCTTTCACCGATTATATTATGGGAATATCATTTCCAAGAAATGATATATCATCATTACTCAGGACATTCACTGTCAGTGCGCTCCCACTAACCTCCTTATTTACATAAGAATTATTTTCGTTTTGAATTAAATCATAAACTATTATGATTACATCAAAACGACAATTCCAAGAACCTAATGCTTGCTTCAATCCAAACATGGATCGAATAACTGCAAACCTAGTTTGCTTGTTATGGTTCGACAAAATCATCAAGATGTTGTAAACATCCTCCGAAAGGTTTCCGTTAAGGAAAGCGGTTTTGGCATTCAGCTGCCACATTTCATAAATGAAACATGCAGCATCAGCAAGCATTATCCAAATGGATTTACCATGGCAACAGGTAAAAGATTTCGTCGCAATCAACACAATGTTGATAACTCTACCTTTTGGCTACAAGCCTAGCTTAGTTAGTGGTATGTTGCCATCCATGTATGTCTTCCTTGAAGACATATTTAGTACCAATAGGCACAATGCCTTGTGGTACATGAACTAGTGTCTAAACATAGTTGGTATACATGGAATCCATATCGGACTTTATGGCACTTTGCCATAATAGGGAGTCGATACCTTGTATCACTTCCTCATACGTAGTCAGTTGGTGTTCCTCAATAAGATAGACATCTTTATGAGGTGAGATCAGAAACCCATACGCCAGGTTGTTTTCTGATTCTCTCCGACATACGTGGTTCTTGTGTATTCAAAGATTATTGGAATAGTTTCATCCTTGATGAACTATTTGTGTTCCATTAGGATTCGACGCCTGGAATAATATTGCTCCGATTTTCATCGAGTTTTACTATCCTCCCACTTACCACTGCATATCGGTATTCCTCTTAGGAAAACCGCATGGTGAGCAACAATTAAATTGTTCTCTCGTGAGTTGTATAAGTACAATACTTATGGTATCCCTAGGATAACCTATATTTGGCACTTATCCAATTTGGGTTTTAGTTTGGTATCATTCAAACATATGCCTAACATACCCAAATATTCAGGAATTAGAAACCTGGTTTCTTTCCTGTTCATATCTAATATGATATCTGTTAAACAGATATTTATGGAACCTTATTCAAAATAAGTTCTTGCACTGGTTAAAGCTTATCCGTTGAAGGAAATGGTAGCTCATAGCGACTCATGATTAACCTTATCATATCCAACAAAATTCGGTCTCTCATTTCGGATACACCGTCAAACTGACGTGTTCCGGGAGGAGTCCTCATTGAAAGAATACTATACTCTTTCAAGTATATGAGAAACTTATTGCTTAAGTATTTTCATCATGGTCAAACCGTGATGGTTTAATACTTTAGCCAATCTGTATGTCTATTTTGTGTCGAAACTGTGAAAGTTTCCGATTTGTGTTTCTGAAGAAACACATAACCATAACGCGATGTCACATCCTTAAAGGGCATGAAATATTCATATCCACATCTAGCCTAGCTAGATATGGGCCCACTTGCTTCACTATGAACTAAGGGTAACAGATTGGTGGCACTGGCACTTTTCCCAATAAACTAGATTCGTAGACTTTATTTGAATAGAATCAAATCAGTCCTAGTACCCACTATTCGAAAGTGTGGATATACGATTCTTGTTTAATAGTGTCCCTAACAACTATGCCACAATTAGTTTCTTAACTGACTGTGGGACACAGGAACTGGGCGACGCATGCTGTTCCAGGCTCGCGGCCTAGTTGAGAATACGGAGTAGCCCGCGGGGGACTAAATCGGAGAATAATGGAGTCGCCACCCGGTGTGAACCGGGAAAATGAGATTTAAGGCCGTACTCACCCCTCGCAAGGGAAGACCTCAAACCGTTGGGTTCGGAATGGTCCCTTACTTATGTCACTTGTAATGAAAGGATTTGTGTAATAATTTAATCAAGCTTAGGTATCATGCTTCTAAATTCACATGTACAAAAATAAAACTTACACCTAAATTTACATATATTTCACATCTAAGATTGCATGCTTGAAAGTACATCAAAGTAGCAACGAACATACAACTTCATTGGCATATTGTACTCACGGAAACACAAGCACACACTAACCACACAAGCACACATGTGAGCACTTTTCCAAGTGGTACGTGGAATTGTATCCCAAGTACAAACCGCACTACCGTCCATTCGGAATCGGCTACGGAATTTATGTCTGGGTTTCCATCCGATATACCACAAGAAATAATACTCCAATGTTATCATGACATGGATATATGAATTGTAATATGTTAAGCCAAGACTAAGGTAAATGATGCAACCAATGGAATAAACATGCTTTTCATTATGATGCGTACAAAGATAAGAATGACTATGTGGGATTTCATAATACATGCATGAATGGTATAATTGGCTTTATGTGAGAGTTGTGAGTGTGTGCGTGAGTGCAATGTGGCTTTATGACGTGAGGAGTTATGAGTGTGTGCACTGGCAGTGTGGCTAGGCGAGAGTGCTAGGTTAGGGCTAATTACGTGAGGAGTTGTGCTTGTGGTAAGCGGCCAAATGGCAGGTGAATTGCGTGAATTGTTTGAGTGCGTGGGGACTGTCAACGTGGGGCAAGTGCCCGTTTGTGATGAAGCTAGGGGCGTTGAAGGCTTGTGTTGTTAAAGCTATGAGGACATGTGGAAGCTTGGTG
Source organism: Zanthoxylum bungeanum (assembly GCA_019454045.1). NCBI lineage: Eukaryota > Viridiplantae > Streptophyta > Magnoliopsida > Sapindales > Rutaceae > Zanthoxylum > Zanthoxylum bungeanum. The sequence goes on along the minus strand of SKCR01048049.1, from coordinate 17,949 downwards.
GCAGCGTGATGGTGGCAATTTGTATGAGGGGGACGTATGCGTGTGAGAATTGTGAGATGGCAGGTGGCGTTAAGGGGCAATATGAGGTCAAGGTCTTAACCTGAATGAGGGTTCTGGTTTGTGTGTGAACAAAGGAAAGTGCAAGGGCTAATAATATGGGTGTGCCAATGGTAATAGATCTAGCCAAGACGGGGGTAGATGATGCAATCAATATATGAAAGATGCGGCAAATATCGTGGTAAAGGTAGCCTTTTAGGGTTTTCTTCCCCCAATGGAGAACCTTTTTAGTCCAACACAATGAGCCCATGCGCTTTTCATTACAATGCGTACAAAGATAAAGATAACTATATGAAACTTAGTATGTCCGATTGAACATATGTTGCATTCAACCGAACACACATCAACTGGCGCGGCAAAGTATCGTGGTAAAAGGTTTTAACCCCTCCGAATAGGGGACCTTTCATCGCACTTACTAAGCCCATGCCCTCGATTGCATCATGCACACAAAGAATTAAAAAACAATAATATCAAACTTAGTATGCCCGATTGAACATATCTTGCATTCAACCGAACACACATGAACCAGCGCGGCAAAGCATCGTGGTAAAGGGTTTTAACCCCTCCAAAAAAGGGACCTTTCATCGCACTTACTAAGCCCATGCGCTCAATTGCATCATGCAAACAAAGGATTAAAAACAATAATATCAAACTTAGTATGCCCGATTGAACATATCTTGCATTCAACCGAACACACATCAACCAGCGCGGCAAAGCATCGTGGTAAAGGATTTTAACCCCTCTAAATAGGGGACCTTTCATCGCAATTACTAAGCCCATGCGCTCGATTGTATCATGCACAAACAAATAACATGCAGAATTCAAATGGCAAAAAATAAATAAACTAAAGCAACATAAAACAAAAGATGATGCCGTTTACTCAAGCGGTACGTGGAGTTGTATCCCGAGTACAGATCATATTACCATCCATTCGGAATCGGCTATGAAATTTATGTCCGGGTTTCCATCCGATATACCGCGAGAGTTGACATATCTTTTATTTTATTCCAAGTCCACAACATACAATATTTCATAATACATGCATATTTATCTACTCAAGGCCACAATGCATTTTGACATAATAATCATGCAAACAATACCCAATAGAATAAAAAAATAAAACAGAAAACGAATGTGGAAAATACCCTCAGGTCTAACCTTTTGCCGACTTTCGGACTTGCGTTTCGCGGAGATCGGAAGGGTAAAGCTCCTCCACTTCTCTTGTTCACTGGTTTAGCATCTTAGCTCACTGTTTTGCTGTTTTGCTTGCTGTTTGGCCTCCATTTTGCTTCTGTTTTCTCTGTATTTTTTGCTCACTGTTTCAGGTCTATTAGTGGATTGTTTTTGCATTTTTTAGGGGGGTTTGGGTTGCTGTTTTTTTTATGTTACTGTTTTAAGGTTTTTAGGGAATGTTTTAAGTGGATTTTGCTGCTATTTTAGGGGTTAAATTACTGCTATTTTTGGTGGTTAAAATAGTGCAGTTTTTTTTGGACTGCAGTTTTCTGTAATGGAGAGGCTTATGGGGGCTGCTGTTTTCGGTGATATGGGGGTTTATGGGGCTGTATTTGCGTGTCCTAAGGTTGTGGTATGGGGCTGTGTATTCGGCTATGGAGGGACTTGGAGGAGGGGTGGTTTTTTCGGTTATTGAAGGAGGTATATGAGAGAAATTGTTTTACTTCTTTATGCTATTACCGTGAATGATATTGTGTGAAGGTGATGGGAAATTCTTTGCTTGTTTTATTCTTGTGATGGGCGTGAACTATATGTGTCCAGGAGAGGATGGCTTTGGTTAGGGGTTGTTTATATAGAGAAGGGTTAGGGCTTCACCTTGTCTCACAAGGAAGGGATTTGGTGCATTCAATTAGGATATGATTTAGTGTTAGACAAGGAAAGCAATGGATTTGATTGGGGGATATGTCTTGGCTAGATTAGGAATACAATATATTTGATTGGTTAGGATTAGGCATTTAATTTGTTAGATTAGGAAGTCAATATTTTTTTATTTGTTATGATTGATTTTAATTAGGTATATCATCTTTTTAATTTAGGTATATAACATATTTGATTTGTTTAAATTAGGCATGATTTTATTTTATGTTTTATTTAATTGGTAAATGATTAATTATTATTTTATTTAATTACATTATCTAATTAATATTTAACTTAATATTTGATTTAATTTGGGTGTGTATTAGGGTGAATGGGCGTGTGGGCCTTGTAGTGGGCGTGTGGGCCTTGGGTTGGTGGGTTTAGTTTGTGTGGGCTAGGTGTGTGGGCTTGCGGGGGTTTTAGGTCAAGGCCAAGGGGCTTGAGGGGATTTTTGGCCGAGGTTAGGTGATTTATGAATGTTTTGGGCCATGAATAATTTTTAAAACCGAAAACCAACAAGTAACCCGAAGCTAAACCAGCGAACTTAATCCGAATATGAGTCAATTCTTGACTCCTCCCTTTCGACGTCCGTTTCCAGCGGCTTCCGCGACTTAAAAGGTAGTGCCTCCAACTGAGACTCATCATCGGGTTTCACATGCAAAAATGCAATGCCTACACTGATCAAATCAGTTTGAGCTATTTATTTGTCATGTTGTATAGTGAGATATTATTTATATTCAAAATATAAATGCTGTTATTCACATCCAATGTGTTTATCTTAATATCATCTTTATAAATAAAACACTTTAGTGTTCTAGAATATAAAGGTTCACCCGCAGCGGGTCAAACACTGATATAAAGATAATGTATCTAGTCAAACTAGTTACATTATAACAGTTTCCTAATTTAAGCACATACCCGAAGGTAGTTCCTAAATTCAGGTATCTACGGTTAAAACAGCGACTTTCGTCCAGTTTCCAATTCGCAGATAAATCTCTATTGAAGTCAGTATCCTGTTCAAAACAGATTATGAACATCAATACATATATTATGTATCACACTAAGTATCTAAAATCCAATTTAATACTAGTTGTGAACATAATGTTGACAAATATTTTGAAGTCAGAGTCTTGCTCGTCTTCAATTCCTTCTTGGGATATGTACTTTTATCTTCCTAGAAGATTATAATGATTTTGCCTTTGCCAGTTTCAATACTCCAGAAGCCTTTGGCCAAGCCTCGGGTTTCTAGAATATCGAAGTAAGATGCGCCTTGCGCTACTTGCTTTATTGCAAACTTTGACTTTGTCTCCTTTAGAATAGTCATTAATTCTCCAAGAATTATTTATTGCAATTTTAGTATTTCAAAGATCTAAAATAGATCCATGAAAATCCTTCAATTTCATTATCATACTTTAAGGATCTAATCCTTAGTTCTGATTCAGAAATTAGGGAGTCTACTTGACAAGTATAATGGATTAAGCACTAAAGTTTTCATTACATGAATATTCCAAATATCATGTTCCACTTATTTGCTTAACTCCTAGCTTAGGCATAATATATTATTTATCAAATAAAATAACTTATCATTTTCCAGGACCATCCTGAAATTATTCCCAATTTGAAAATTAAAGTCGTTTAAATACATTTTCCACCCAGGATTATGTTTTAAACACTAATCTTCTATTATATCTTGATTCTAATAGTCCAACTATTTAATCAACGATTTGTGGTACTATATATTATAATGATTATTATAGTCCAACTATACAATCAAATATAATTTAAATTAATTAACCTCAATTACATTGATTACTATAATCCAATTATAAAATTAACTGTAAATTGAAATTAATTAATTCAAATATATTGATTACTATAATCCAATTATATAATCAACTATAATACAGTCCAACTGTTTATTAAAACAACAATTTAAATATTAGTCCAACTAACATTTAATCTTACGACGAAATAATTGTGATTGAGCGCGTATGGCGAGTAATTGAACAAATATTGCAAATTCAATTCTTGCCTCCCACTATTTTTCGGCGAGCCTCACCCTCTGTCGAGTACTCGGGAAACTGTGTTTCCTAGTGGGCTAGGATCCCGTTAAATATCACACAATCTTGACTTTGTCCAACAAATTGTATGATAATTAACTAGGTAGATCTCTAAGATCAATTGGATCCAATCAATTCCTAAATCCAGTAGGGGGACTTCCAAGTCCGAAACATATATCTTATATATGCCAATACATCCAATGTATTACCTAACATTTTTCCTCTGAATCAACTAAGCCTTGGCTTTGGCACAACAAACTTAGTGATCCCAGTCAAGCGCGACCCATTGACCATGGAAAGCTTCGTAATCAATGTCGATGGACAAGAAGTGGTCTTGACTTTGGCCAACAAACCACAACTTGGACAAGACACCGATATGGAACAAAGCCTTCGTGATTCAAACACATCTTCGACAGACAAAGGCCTTGACTTTGGCCAACAAACCAATGCCGTCTCGGATCTTGAGTGAGAATCACTCAATAGAAGGAAAAACGCTTAATATTATTTGAGGATTTTTCGCGTGCAAATTGGCAACCAATTTATTATCTTTGTTAAGGTCTCATCATCATACACCCTTAAACATGCATTCTAAACACATAATAAAGCGCATATGAATAAAATAATAATGATATGCGGATGGATACTTTACATTGATCCTAGATCAATCTATCTTTTCTCTCTCCCGCTAGCACATGTATTTACTTCTACCCGTTACACTACACTTCTAAAAAAACCTCATTTACATTGAGGGGAATAGGTGAGAAGAGAATACAAAGAGTATGGAGGTGATAAGCTGGACACGCAGGTCCAATTAATAAATCAAATTTATTACAATTTCTAAAATTGCCCCACCCAACTAATATCCATCTGATATACATTATTATGCATCGCAACCATGTATTCACACAAGCATGTTATCAATCAATCTAATCCAATTAATTAATCTGATAATTAGTGATCATCCAATGTTCAAACAACAATTGATTTTGCGTGAGTCAAACTCGTTTTGCGAACACGTACTCAAAGTACGAATTCGCGAATTAAATTAAATTACATAATTAAATCCAATTTAATAGCATTTAATTCTAATTCACTATTTAATTCCAAATTAAATATTACACTTTTATTAACGAACCTTTACGACTTAAATTCCAAATTTAATCGCAACGGGTCTCAAAGCCCGATTAACATCTAATGTTTATTAATTAAAGTCCAATGGGCTTTTAATTAATTTCTTTAAGGCGTGGACTTTTGGTCAACTCGGGTCAAACTGATAACCAAAATCCAATCCGGGAGTTACCCCATAAGCCCAAATCAATCTTGGCCCATTAGGCCCAATTAAATAATTAAGGTCCATTAAGTCATAATTGGATTATGGATTCGGTTTTGGGCCTAATTGGATCCAACCAATTTTGCCTAAACCTAACTTGGTACAACCAAGCCCAAAAGCCCAATTACAACCTTTAAGGCCCCATTTCCAAAATAAGCCCAAATTAATTAACTTATAAAATTCAAAATTCCATAATTAATTAACCTAAGTGTAATACACAATTAATCACCCAATAAATATTTCTAAAACATCAATTAGCTTAATTAATCATGCACTTTAACAACACATAGTGTCCAACACATTTTTATCAAAATCAAACCCAATTTACATGCTTAAAGGCTCGGCAATTAGGGGTTTTCCAATCCGATTCGGTTTCAATCCAATTGAATCCACAATCATCATTTCCCAAATCAATTCAACTCATCCAATGAATTAAAAAAAAAAATCACATGAATTTTATTTCTTAAGATTTTCGGCCAAGCCAACTTTAAAAGGAAAATTGTTCCAAATCAAAATTCAATCCAATTGAACTTCAAAACAACATTACCCAATTGTTTTAAGTCATCCAATGATCAAACAAACAAAAATTACCAAGACAATAAGGGTTTATCATTTTCGTCCATGCCCCAAAATTTGGGGAAAAATGGTTCATGCACAACTTCAATTAACAACATACAAGCATACTTAATCAATCAATTTAACCAAATCATGCTTCAATTGATTTTACCCAATTTTAAACCCTAACTTTTTCATGCTTGATCAAAGCTCAAGATACCATTGTTGGTTTCTAGATTAGGTCCCAAGATCATGAAATCAAGCAAGAAGAAATTCGCATGAATACACAAAGGAGTAAGGCGGAATACATACTCACATTGAACGGTTTGATGCTACGAAGACAAAACCATTTCTTCCTCCTTGTTGAAGCTCGGCAGTGAGCTCTCTATGGCAGTGGGCTGCTCGGTTTGGCTGTGAAACTCCTCAAGAATTCGGCCATTGATGACTCCATTGAAGCTCCAAGCTTCAAGCTCCAAGAATGATTCCAAGCTCATGTGTTCGTTTCCTTATCACCTATGTATATAACTCAAGTGTGTGCTAGCACCACATCTTCTTCTTGCTTCTCATAGATTCAGTCACAACCAGAAATTTTAGAGAAGAAACGGTTCCAAACCGTGAAAGAAGATGAGGAAAGAGAGGAAGAGGAGAAAACGTAAAGTGAGGAGAGAGAGATTAGTGAAAAAGAAAAAGTGTAAAATGCTTTTATATTTTCCAAAATAATAAAGCCATATACCATTTTTTTTCAATTTTCCAAAAAGTCAAAAGCAAAAGCATTAATGCTTTTCAACTACTACATCAATCAATCAAATCAGTGACAACTTGTCACATCACTCAAAGTGACTAATGATTTGACGCTTGATGTGACTAGCGATTTGATGCTCGATTTGACTTACGTGCCGCACTCGAATTCGAAATGCGAATGCGCTCGCAAATAATCCCGGGCTCGGGTTCGCTAATTCCAAATTAATGAATTTTCCGTTGCGACGCAATTAAATGATTACGCCTAGCGAAATCACTATTCACGTCGCTAACGAATTAATTCTAAATTAATTCGTTCGCCCGAATTAAAATCTAATTTTAATTTCGCGTCGAAATCCAATTTCGTATAATATATCAAATATATTATTTTATCGATTAATTCCAAATTAATCGTTATCTCTCCTTAATTAATATTTTATCCCAGATAAAATATCTCTGTAATTAATCCCAGATTAATTTTCTCTCTCTTCTAATTAATCCCAGATTAATAAAGTGCGAGTCATACATCATCGGTGAATCTTCGGGAAGTGACCATGAGATCCCCGGGTATGTTGGCAGTAAATTCGGTCGTCAGACTATCCAAACACGTAAGTACCTCGTACTACGTTTATACCGATTTACAAGACAATCTTGGCTTCTAGCAAAGCGCCATGCCTACCCAATTCTCCAGAAATATCCTTATAGGAATATGTGATCTATATCAAGTGTAGTATACAGTAGTATTATGTATGTCGATCCAGTATCGGATGTTCACGTGCTAGGCCTGGGGCTGGAATTGTGTCTGCCCCGTACGAAGCACATATCGGATGTCTGGCAACTAGTCTCTATAATCGGATATACATGACCTAGTTATAATATCCCGATAGCTCGAGCATTTAAGAGAACAAGTTCCGTATCCTATGTGACCATCATCTCCATATGACTGGAGTGATACTTTCGTCTTAACATCACACCCAACACACTACGATTCTCAATATACCCAGAATTGGCGTACACAGAACCTGTTAAAGCCCTGGACGACCTCAACCAAAGTATATTGATTGTCGCAAGTATTAGCGGTGTAAGTCTCAGGTTAAGACCAAATACACCTACCCTGATTGCGGACTCCCATAGACACATAGTCATACTACCAATGGGATCCGCAGGGGTATATCCAGAGCGAAGCTGTTTCCCGTACCATCGGTAAAACACAACCTCCTATCACACTTGCATGAGTATCCTATACCCAAATATATGAGAACTATGTTGTTGTGCCCTCACAACGTGCACAAGTGTAATACTAGTCTTTTACGTATTTATCGATGTCCAATCTCGATAATACTCTGACTAGGGATGTTTAATGATTTATCCTTCGTGGACTAATACTGTCTCATATCATTCTCTGTCCAGGAACAAATCACAGGGACCTCCTATCATTTATATATCTAGGTGATCTAATCACAAATGACAATAGTGCAATCTCCTTGTCACATAGTTAATTTGTACAACAACACCGTGATCTGTACAAATAGTGACGTTATGGTCAAAATGTCCAACAAATATTTCATTTGGATCTATGGTTTTGGGTCATAATGAATCCCCGCATCGTATTAGAAACATGAGTGTACAACCAGAATCAATCCACCAAGTATTATAAGGAACTTAAGCTAAATTTGATTCGAAACATACAAAAGCATTTGACTTACCTTTCTTTTCGAACCATGCCTTACGTTTCAGGCAGTCCTTCTGAAAATGTCCACGTTTTCCACAAAAGCGACACTTATCATTCTTGGGTTCCTTCTTGTGAATTTGGGTTGATGCACCATTTGTCTTACTTGGGCCACTCTGACCATTTTCCATTTGATTATTTACGAGATGAATGGAATGAGTTCTTTGACTATTAAGTCTCGTTTCTTCCTGAACAAGCATATTGTGAAGTTCATTCACATTCCATTTATCTTTCAAAGTGTTATAGTTCATTTGAAATAGACCATATTCAGGAGGCAGTGAGTTTATAATAAACTGCACGAGGAAGTTCTCATCCACAATCATCTCCAGAGACTTAATTCTTGCTGCAATGTTAGACATTCCAAAACTCCTAAATGGAATTAGATTTGTTCACTCCAATCATCAAAGTTAAGACCATTAAACATTGAAACAGATGATGCTTGTGAATGAAGTGAAATTGGAACCGGTAGGTACTGCAAAATAAATATTATACTCATACATTAATTCTTTGAATAAAGTTAAATATGTAATACAGATTCAGAAAATCATTTAAATCAACAATAAATGTACATGATGCTCTCCTTTGGGTGATACATTGACATACTATCAAAAATAATTGATGCTAACTATAAGATATTTGGTAATTATTAACTGTACTAATTCGAAGTATTTAATATCTTTGAATAAATAAACTAATCTAATTTGATATTTAAATTACCAACATTATTATCCATTAGTTATAGTACAATTAATCAACCTTTGAGTTGACTCTGAAATATCTTATACTAATGAATTTAAACCCATAAATATATGAACATGATCTCTCAATAAGCATCTAACTTTAAGGGTTAAATTAATATTGTATATTTAGAATTTATATATTTTTAATGATTATTATTATTATTATTATTATTATTATTATTATTATTATTATTATTATTATTATTTAATTCATGCTTCAATTCCAGTAATACTTGTCATCGTCAATTATAAACTAACATTATACATATACACATATTTATTTATATAAATATTATTAATAATGGCATGAATTATTCATCAATAACTATTAGAATACACCATATATACTAAAAATAAAACACCAAAGCAATTGTTATTTCAGAAAATGATACACATACATCACTGACGATTTTGAAGTACTATAATGTATGTTCACATACATATTATGGAAAACCAACAAAAAAAAAACTGGCAGTTATTGTTGACCATAAAAATTAAACAAATCATCATGTTATTAACATAACTTGGATAAACATGAATTCTAAACACAGGCGCTGATGCCACATGTAAGTTAATTACATGAATTTAAACATATAGATTTACAGGATCGATGAATTTCATGCTCATCACAAAAATAAAAACGTACCTTGAGCCATGATGATTTGTAGTAGAAGAATAAACTATGAATTCTCTAGCTTTCCCTCTTAATGTTCTTGATATATGTAATTGATGGAATAATACACACTTAGTATGGGAAGAGAGAGGACCAGTGTTTTTAATGTGAACTCTTTAATAAATACACTCCCATCAAGTGCATTTGAGGGCAGTTAAAATTGTTCTTACAAGTTACCCAATAAAATTAAACCACTTAGATATTGGGTAAGGAAATGCAACTACCCACTTCCAGTTATTTTACCAACTCTCAAATAATGTAAAACGGGAGCCACATGCCACGTCTTACATAAGTTCCTTATTGCAAGAAGGAAACTGTTAGTTCTATTTTTTATTGGCATGTATCCGTGACAAAACAAGTTCAATTGAGTTGTAATCTGTCGTGAAGATTCTTTGTGCAAATTGGACTGGTCTTTGGCTGTTGTGCATCATACATGCGTTCGTGGTGCGTTCGTTGAAGTGTTCGAACGATTGGCGTTGGTGCTGCGTTCGTTATTGGGTTCGAACGTGTGGCGTTAGTGGCACGTTCTTTATTGGGTTTGAACGGGAGCATTCCAGAGAGCAAACGTTCGAGTCACGTTCGAGTCACGTTCTTGTTGGGTTGAGCAGGATCATTCCAGAGAGCATCCGTTCGTTGTGCGTTCGATTGGCGTTTGAACGAGTTTTCACAGAAAGGGCGCGTTCGTGGAGCGTTCTAGTATGCGTTCGAACGCGACTGCGATCTGAACGCGTTTTTGGCCTACAAAACCCTAGCTTTTCACCCTACCTATATAAACAAACATTGAGCCGCCATTCCGAAGGGTTGAAAAACAGATTTCCCTTGAGCCAATACCTCTCAAAGCTTTCAACCTCTTTTGATTCCACCATTGAAGACTTCTTATCTCATTGGCTTCTTCATTAATGGTGTGAATCCCTCTTTGTTAAACCTTCAACACAACTTAACCCAAATTCCCTAATCCTTTAGAATTCTTTAGGAGGAAGTTTGGTAGTCGGAGTTCGGGCGTCAGAGGTGATACAATCTACTCAGAGACTTCAGAGGTTCTGAAGAAAACCGTGGTTCGCGGGCTTGAGGAGTTGCCTTGAGTTTCTTGCAGTATTTTCTCTATATAGTGGATTCGGGTGGTAGCCTATACCCTGAGTGGTTTTTTACTCACAAGAGTTTTCCACTTCGTCACCAAAATTATTGTATTGATTTTGTGTGATTGATTTAATTTGCTGCTTTAATTTATTATTATTATTTTTATATTTGCAGCATAATTAATTGTTGGATATTGTGGTTGCCTGTTAATTTATCCATAGTAGCAGTAATCAGGACTTGTCTTGTTTATTTCTTTAAATTCCGCATAGGGTCAGAACCTAGGCTAATCGCGAATTTTCAATTGGTATCAGAGCCTGGACTCGATCATTGACCCGTTAGCTATGGAACGTAGTCAACCCTTGAATTGTCCGCCATTTTTTGATGGCACCGAATATTTACATTGGAAGGTTTGCATGGAGGCATTCCTTAAGTCATTAGATGAGAAAGTCTGGATGACTGTTGAACACGGTGGAAACCTCCCGTTATTATTGTTGTTGGGGTCTCTTCCTCTAAAGATAAACTGACCTGGACCAATGACGAATTCGATGCTAGCAATAGGAACAACAAGGTTGTTAATGCCATACATGGTGCTGTTTGTTCTGTTGAGTTTAAGAGAATCTCAATGTGTGAGATAACCAAGGATGCTTGGGACATCCTGCAGACTATGCATGAGGGCACATTATCTATTAAAAAATAATAGACTTCAGGATCTTGCTACTAGGTTTTAGATCGCTAGAATGAAGGATGATGAGACCTTTAATCAATTTTATGCTGAGATTAACGATATCGTTAACTCAAGCTTTAACCTAGGTGAGACTATCCCTACCAACATGATTGTTAGGAAAATCCTTAGATCCCTACCTGATAAGTTCCTAACCAAAATCACCGCCATCGAGGAAAGCAATAACCTCGATTAGCTTAATTTAGAAGACCTCGTAGGAAAACTGCAGGTTTATGAACAGAAACTTCCTGGGCATCTAAAGCCCAAAAATATAGCGATGAAGATCGCGAAGAAGTTGTTCATGGTTCGTCTAGTGATGAGAATACCCTCACGGATCATGATTTGGCCTTGTTTGCTAAAAGGTTTAAGAAATTTCTTAAGCTTAAGAAGAGTGGCCATAATAGTAACAGGGATAGGGAGGATGAGCTTAGAGTGAGTAGGCATAGTAGAAGAGAGTCTATGGAGGATAGGGATAGTAAATCTCGTGATGTCCATTGCCATGAATGTGAAGGATATGGGCACGTTAGATCTGAGTGTCCCACATACCTTAGGGCTAAAGGCAAGAAATCCATGGCAGCATCCCTTAGTGATTCTGAAGGTGATAATTCTCCTAAAGGCAAATTTATGGCCTTTACTGCTAGTGTGTCAGATGAGAGAGAGATTGTTGTTAATGATGCTGATTCCGAGGTCTCTCTTGATGAGTCTGTTGATGAGAAAAGTCTTCAGCTAGCTTATATTGAATTGTTTAATTAGAGTTTAGCTATTAAGAAGACTAATATAGAGGTCAGTAAAAAGCTGAAAGCTGTGGAGCTAGAAAAGAATGAAACTCAAGCTAAATTTGAGCAAAGCCTTTTGATGGTTGATGACCTAGAGGAGAGGAATAGAGACCTAGTTGATAGGGTTCAAATCTTAGAGACTGAACTTGAAGATGGTAGAACTCAGTTGTCTGTATTTTCTAGTGGGAATAAAAAAGTGGACCGTATGTTAGGTATTGTTGAGCCTAATTGTGATAAGGCTTCTTCATCTAGAGTCGTGCCTGCCTTAGCTAAATGTGCCTTAGGTAAGAAACCTACTATTTGTAGTCATGTGATCCCTCATGTTGTTCCTCGTCTTGTTTCCCAACCTCAATCTAGAGGTGTTGTGGGTAAACCTCGCTCTCATCCGAGGTTTGTGCATGTGTGCCATCACTGTGGCAAGACATGACACATTAGGCCTAAGTGCTTCCTGTTGCATATGCAAAAGAAGAGGCCTAAGAGTGTGTCTCCTAGATTTGATTCTTCAAATCTAGTGTCTCAAGTTTCTACACTAACCAAACAAGCTCAATCCCTTAGTGAGAAACTTGATGTGTTGACTAGGAATTCTCAAGTGTAAGAGATTCCTAAGAAAAATTGGGTGAGGAAGCAAGCTGTCTTCCCTTATACTTCTGAATGCCTTGATCCTGACATGTATGATGAGAGTGCACTTTGGTGTAACTCTTCTTAGAAGTTGCATTTGTTTTTCCCATTGCATGTGTGTGCGTGTGTTTTATGTTTTTGCACGTTTATTTTGTTTTCACTGCATATGGGTGTGTGTGTCTTGTGTTTTGTTTTATGTCACTTGGTATATAGTATGGAAACCCGAACATAAATTTCATAGCCGATTCCGAATGGACGGTAGTATGATCTACACTCGGGATACAATTCCACGTACCATTGGATATTGTCAAGCCGTTTTGTGTCTTTATTTTTTGTGTGTGTTTAATTTGAAAAAAAAAAAGAAATTTCAAAAGACCAAAAATATTTTTTATGGCTTGATAGAGCATGAATAGCATGTGCATGTGATCCTGGTATGTAGGATATATGGTTATGCATGTATGATATGTTGTTATTTTTATTGATGCTCTATATGCATATGTGTGTGTGATAAAAACTCTTGGTATATCTTGTGCTTGCACCTCGCATACACGTTTTATTATGTCAAGGCTTGGTCGCATGTATGAGTTTTTGGACTGGCAATCTAATTTCTATCATACTTTGTTCATTTAAATAGTGTGACCTTTGACTAGATGACATTGCTATCCCCTTTTGCAAAAGTAAAAAGAAATAAATTAAAAAAAAATGAGACTCAAGTGCAAAAGAGCCAAAATGGCCAAATTCAAAAGATAAGGGCAAAAATCATTCACTCGAAAGAGTTGTTAAATATGAGCTCATGATATTTCTAGGGTAAATAATATAGCATGCAACCAATGTTGCTTATTTTCAGGTCCTAGTGGTGCTAGGTTTGAACAAATATTTTGTGGTCTTGGTTTGTTTAGATATGGATTTCTTTGGCTGTGTCAAGTTCATAAAATAAGGTCTTAAGCCTTGATTCGTTATGCACTTTATTTTTCCACGCAAGTGTTTTATATGCTTTGGTGTTTATTTCATATGCATAAGTGTTGTATTTAGCCACCTTTAAAATGATGCATATTGTTTCATGTCATAAACAGCTGAATACTGACTGGGTATCATTGTATCAGCTTGAAATGCTGTTTCAGTCAGTTTTTGACAGGATTTTTATTTATCTCAGTATGTGCCTATGTGTGCTTCATGTTATTGCATATCAATTTTTTTTCTTCTTTTTTTTGCATCTTTTTGAGTTTTTGGTTTGCTTCCCATGTGTTATTTGGATTACTGTTTGTGCTTGTTAGTGAGGGGGAGTAATTCCTGTTTGTTTCTGCTCTTGCATGTGTGCCTCCTGTTGTTTTTCCTGTTTCCTTTGCCGTTTGTCATTTCGTGACAAAAAAAGGGGGGAGAGTAATATATTAAGGGGAGAGACTTAATATATAGGAGGGAGCCGTAGAATATCCTTTAGATATCTCCGTTTTAAGGGGAGTTAAGATTAAGGGGGAGAGGGATTTCTACTTGTACATGCATGAGGTTTTTACCTACTTTATTGTAGGCACTGCATTTTTGCATATAAGTCCCGATGATGAGCCTCATATGGAGGCACTACCCTTTAATTTGCGAAAGTCACGGGAAACGGACGTCGGAATGGAAAATTCAGAAATCAATACCTTGTTGGACTTAATTCGTTTGCTTAGTTTCGGGTTTGCTCGTTGGATCTCTGTTTTAAAATTCGTCATTGGCACACATACCACCAACCACAAACCCAAGCCCACCAAACAACCAAGCTCCACACGCCCAAGCCCACCAAAACCATCCAAAATAATTAAACACATGTTCTCAATCTAAATAAATCACCTTCCCAAATTAAATAAATCAAATCAAATCACCTTCCCAAATTAAATAAATCAAATCAAATCACATGCCTAAACTAAATAAATCAAATCAAATCCCATAAATCCCTTTCCTAAACTAAAACAAATCACCTTCCTAATTGAATGGATCTTTTCCGTATAACACACTAATTAAAGATATCATCTATAATTGCATGATTTTTTCCTTCCCGTACAAGGACAACCTAACCCTCTCCTATAAAAGGAGCATAAACCAAACCTGAAGATCCCTAGCTGATCACTCACGGCCCCTCACACATCTCTCTTCTCTCTCGGCCAGCTCACAATAAATCAAGGCTCTCTCCTTTCATTTATTCATCTCACAACAACAAAACCCTAAGTTCTCTCTGTGCAACTCACGGCTTCACCAAAAAAAGTCCACCATCATCACTCTCCCCTCTCTCATCGACAGAACAACAAAAAAGCAATAAAAGAATAACTCACAGTCTCTCTCTTCACCCTCTCTTCGACCTCACGAACCCTAACACTCTCTCTCATTTCTCTCTCGCCCCAAAACTCTTCAACCACTAACCAAAAACAATTAAAGAAACCCTACAACCGAAGCAACAAAGCTAGCCAGACTCTGAAGACAACCCTAATAGCCTCCTCTGATCTCTTTCTAAAAGACTCACATGCCATCAAACTAGCAACCCTAATCAGCTCCCGGCCCCCTCATTCTTCAACAAAGCAGACAAAGAACCCACGCACATGGCCCCTCTTTGAAGTAAAAACTTAGCCATAGACAACAATCATCTCTCTCACTCACGAACCTACAAGCCGAATCAACCCTAAACAGCCACGTATGAACCTTCAACCCAGCCAACACCATGCACGACAACCCTTCACAATAAGCCAATAAACTATGAACACCCAAACCAAAACTGCTAATCCACTGAACGCCCACGTTCAAGAAGCACAGCCAACACAACAACACAATAATAAGAAGAAGAAAATAATCAAGGAAGCCCACCTCACTCCACCGACAAATGATAAACAACAAACACTGAACCAACCCCCTATACTACCCTCCACCGACCGAACACATAAGCAACAAAAGACAAATCCCACCGACTGAAACAAGCAACAGTAGCAGCCATAAACTGACATAAATTAAAGCCAAAACCGAGAGAGCCTACCACCGTAAAACAGCCTCTAAAAATCCCCCCAACCACCGAAAACTGCACCACAAAATAAGCCCCATAACCGAACAAGAAACTGACCCAAACCAGCCCCTAAATCGGTCCAAAACAGTAACAAAAAACAACGACCAGAAACAGCAGCAAAAACAGAGAACACATCATCCCAAAACAGTGAAGCAACAAAGAAAAATATTGAACCGGTGAACCGGAGGAGTTGCAGAGCATCAACCCTTCTGACGGCCGTGTAACGCACTTCCAAGAGGCGACTTAAGAAGTAAGACCTGGGGGCACCCTTTTATTTATTCTCGTTCATCTTTTTATTTTTTATTAGTATTTCTCTGCATACGTATTGTTGGTTTATGTATGTTATTGTTGTTGGATGGATGATTTTGTGCTATCTCTCGTGGTATATCGAATGGAAGCCCAGACGTAAATTCCGTAGCCGAATCCAAATGGACAGTAGTGCGGTCTGTACTTGGGATACAACTCCACGTACTACTTGAGAAATGCACATATTTCGTTTTATCTAATCTTGTGTTTATCCATGATTCATTAGAAATAGCACGTTATTTCCATGCATGATTTAGTTATTTCTTTCGCATTAGGAACTTAATTGTATCTCTTCAATGTTTATATTTAGACAATCATTATTTATTTATGTTTCCACATTTATCAATTTAATATGTTCATGAAATTGTGTGCTTGTCGTTATGTCTATTTACTTTTATGCATGCAAACTTAGATATAGGTTCTACTCCTATGTGTGTAAACTTAGATATAGGTTGTATGCAAACTTAGATATAGGTTATTCTTGCATGTGTATTTTACGTAGACTTGGTTATATTATTGCGTAAATCCGTTCATTACAAGTGGCATAAGTAAGAGACTATTCCGAACCCAACAGTTTGAGGTCTTCCCTTGCGATGGGTGAGTGCGGCCTTAAATCATTTCCCAGTTCACACTGGTTGGCGACTCCTTTATTCTCCGGTTTAGTCCCCCGCGGGCTACTCCGTACTCCCGATCGGGCAGCGAGCTTGGAACAACGTCGCCGATTTCTGTGTCCTACAGTCTGGCGACTCCACTGGGGATAGAGAATCAGCCTCGAAATAATGTCTTGTAATGTTTGTGATTTGTGCTTTAGTTAACCGTGTCTACCGTGGGTTGAAAGAGTTTTAATTAAAGGCATTATTAAATCTAGGTAATGGTTTGGTGTCTTCCTTCATTCACTACATTTCTATAGCTTAAGGGAAAAGCTGTGAAGGCACCTAGATAATCATTTACCCGAAGCTTACCGTGATGGACTAATTTGGAGGACCTATTGTCTATTCCTGTCACCAAGCGATAAAAGCCTAAGAGGATTGGGTATTTAAGAGACTCCGCTCCACCCTCATTCTGGGGAATCTTCAATAAGAAATCCATTTGACAGTCAGTCATGTATCATCACTCGTTGGAACGTACCTTAGCGTATAAAAAAGGTGCGCCCGCTTGGTCGCTCGGACCCTTGAGTGGGGAGACCCAGTTGTGGGCAATCCTTCGCCAGTGGGAGCCTTTGTCTACACTCTCATAAACCCACATGTGAACCATAGTTGTATGACCAGTAGAAACCATCCCTTTATACTTGCGTTTGGGGACTATCATCATTTAGATTCAGTTGGACCTTTCGCCATGAGCTATGAACTTGTTGGGCCATTTAAACTGGGACGATTTTGTGTCTTATGACAATTGGGCCAAAAACTTCTAAAATGCTGATGGGCCACTGTGGGAACATAGAAACTAGGCGACGCATGTTGTTTCGGGTCGTGGCCCGGTTGGGAGTACGGAGTAGCCCACGAGGGACTAAATCGGAGAATGATGGAGTCGCCACCTGGTGTGAACCGGGACAAAGATTTAAGGCCGCACTCACCCCTCGCAAGGGAAGACCTCAAACCGTTGGGTTCGAAATGGTCCCTTACTTATGCCACTTGTAATGAAATGATTTTGTGCAAAAAATTTAACCAAGCCTAAG
>SKCR01048048.1:0-40563 GCA_019454045.1 Zanthoxylum bungeanum | reverse complement strand
GATACATGCAAATTCGTATCAAAATACACGTACCGCTATCCCAATACATAAGTCATGAATGAAGGAAATAATAAAAGAAAGGGGACAGAATTTGAATTGAATTAAATTGAAAAAAGATATATCAGTTAACAAATCAAACCAGCTGCCAGCTGGACCCCAACCAAACAGTGATTGGAATTTATTGATGAAAGGGACAAAGCAAGAAGATACATTTTAATTGGTTCCAAAAAGCTGAAGCCCATTGGGCATTGGGTATTTCCTCCAATCATCTTTTTACATTTTGATTTTCAATGTTCTCTGGATAAAACTTACCCTTTTTTTTTTTATTTCTACTGCTGTATTTATTTTATTGCATTGCGGGTTGACTTTCTCCATTTGTTTTGTACTACTTATTATATTACACACAATCTGATTTTGTGGGTACTGCAGTGGTGACTGAGTACTGACTCAGTGACTTGTCTGTCATTTTTTACCTGGATCCATCTATAATATTTTAAGGATATTTGATATTTTTAGATAAAATATATAATTTTTATCATTAAATATCTAAATTTTGTCAATAAATATGAAAATTTTCAAAATATATTAGTTATATGTTTATTGATAAAATTTAAATATTTAATGATTTAAATTATATTTTCAATGCTCAAAGTTACATGTTTGTACTCAAAGACATTTAATACCATTGGGTACAATACTAGTGGCCTTTTTACATGGGTTGAAATTTTGTTTCCAATTATGTAATATTTAAGACGATAAAAGTAGGGATGAACAATAGTTTCCAATATATTCAAAATCGTTTTAAATTGAATCAAAAGTTCGATTTTAAAATTGAAACCAGTTATTTTAAGGTAGATTCTGATTTATAATAATTATGAATCAATTATTTTTTATTTTTTTTTTTAGATAGATTATGATTTTTGAATGTTTTGGAATCGAAACCAGATAATGAAACCGAATTATAGAATTGAAAAAATAATATTGAATGAAATCAAACAAACAAAAAGAAAAAGAAATACCCGAATTCCAGCAAAACAGCCCAACATAGATGCTTGTTTGTACGCACAATAATAAATTAGCATTGCATGTAACTACCCAACAGTAAACACTTCACAACAACGTTAATGAAACCAACAGTTACATAAATTAAAATAAAATTTGAATGGAGGCAATCTCTCTAATTATAATTATTTGATTCGATCATAATTTATGTCAAGACAAGAGAGGAGATTTGAGTATGAAAATTGAAGTTTTGAAGGGTGACTGTTTATTGGAATGTGGGTGCTTCTTTTGGCCCTGCTGGAATATGTTTGTTTGTTGGAATTTTGGTGTTCGATAAACAAAATACTCTATTTAATTGGGTAGGTTTCGATTCCAATTTGTTAGGAATCGATTTTTATTTTTTTTCTGAATAGATTACTGTTTCAAGTAGAACCGAAATTGAAACCGGCTTTACTAACCGCTAGATAAAAATTAAATAAAAATTGTAATGTAAGTGGTAAAACGCTATTGGATTGTTGTGATGACCCGGTCCAAGTAATAGTATAATTCCAAAATCTTATCTTAAAAGGCCCCAACTAATTGAAGGGATTGACACACTAATTTTTTTCCTTTAATGTTTTAATTGATTTCGATGGTATAAAATTAATGTGTTAATCCATAACACTGATCGGTGGTAATGACACGAATAGAGCGTTTAGAAGGAATTTAATTTTCATTCATGCAATTTTTTTTTAAATAATAAAATAAAGAGTAATACAAAGTTTGTATATATAACACATCTCATGTGTCATTTAATAATTTAAAATATGATTAAATATACAAACTTTATATCTAAATTTTGTTAGCATGCAATTAAAAATTGTAAAATGAATAGCAGACTGAATTGCATAACTTAGAGGCTTGAGCTGGGCCAAGATTTCAAGTCCAACTCGAGTCATACAACTCTTTCACATTCAACACTTTCCAGTTAGAACTTGAAAGAGGTGTATGATTTCATCCATTTTCTAAATTCTAATCATGTAATTTGAAAAAGAAGGTACAAAAAAGATAGAATATTATTGAATGATAAAGCGATGTCATGTCACATAAAGCATAAAATTGATAATGTAGAAAAGTGTTAAGATCAAGCAGGTCAAGACTCGCTAGGGAGAACATTAAAGAAATGATAAACCTCATCTTCATCGATGACGCCGACCTCCGTTGAGCAAACAGAGCAGCAGACTGACTTGAATGTTTCACAAACTGCAGGATCTGCATCACTCTCAGTTGGTTCCCTTCTTCTTTTGCCTCGATTTGGCTTTGGAGTGATTTGCCGTGCTTGGCCACTTCCAATTTTACAGTTAACAACAAAAATTGCCCGGTATTGAGTCACATATTTTTCATGCCTAACAAGATTCAAATCAGGATTGTTACAAAATTAATACCAATATGCATCTTCAATCAATAGAGAAAGTAAATAGTGAGGGATTAAAAAGTATAAGGTAGGTGCATCAGAATAGCATCATTTAGCGAGTGGAGTAAATCCATAAACAATCGGCAAGAAAAACAAGAGAAAGATTGCACTGACAAACAAATATGTTGACCAGGGAAGGCTGAGTAGCTTCAATTTTTTTTTTAGCATCAGCCCATTCGCAGGCTGAGAACAATATATGCAAACAGGAAGACAACCTAGAGCAAGATTCTTCTGAAAAACAAATTCAGTCAAAAGTTTTCAAATTTTATTGATAAATTCCTGATATAAGTACGGATACAGGCAAGACACTACTTTGTTACTGAATAGAAAAGATCAACCATGAAAATGCTAATCTTTGCTAGGATATTATTTGGTGTCGTCATTTCTGTGTGTGTATTGGTTGCCTCAGTGTTTTCAGCTTCAACTCAAATCCAACCTGAGGATCATAAATTAATTCAATATACAGTCACCACGAGAAACAAGAAAAAGATTCTGCTAAAAAGAGACTCATTGAAACGAACTCTTCAATTTTTATTGAAGAGTTCCTCAAGCAAGAATGTGTACATAACTTTGTTGTTGAAAAGAAAATGAGGAAGCTTGCTTAACCACATCTAACAATTCAGAATGCTAATCTTTTGCCAGGATATTATTTTAATATACACCAGCGGAAGCTGATACTTGAAAAACACTTGTTTCTGACTTTGTGTCAAACTCAAAACCATCCCAAGAGGTTAGCCTTCCAGTAAAACATTGTAATTATTTGTAACACGTCATCCCAAGAAAGGGGATGCTTTTTGGATACAAAAATAGTCCAAGTTACCAATGAAGTTACTAAGGGGATACACGTCATCTTCATTTATTACACTACATTTCTCACAATGCTAAATGCATCACAAACTTGTCCACTTGGCAGTTGCACCATTCTCCTCCTCTCGCTAAGTACCCATCATCGAGTTGAATAATTCATCATCATCACCATTCTCCATGGACTAGTCTCTTATTAAACAATGAATATTATGTTTGGTGACTTTGGTTTTTAGATAAAAATTCATCCTCAACCATTGAAGAACCCTTTTACTTTCCAACCATAGTTAGAATGGCATTCGTGATATAACGAAATTTATGGAAATTGCAAACCAATTCATGCAAATGAATTTTCTCATTCAGCATTGGATAGCTCCTTATAAAATAATAGAGGCTTACCAGGCATTTCTTCATCATATTTTGATACTCCAATCAAGGAACAGTTGTGGAATAATATCTATCAAGTCAATAGCCAAGCCCAAGCAACATATTTGCTCGATTCACAACAAAGGAATACACTAAATCACTAAAATCAATTCAACTAACTATGATCATTTCCCTAATTCAAATCAACTATAAAATCACTACAATTATATGAGCATAGAGATGGACTGCACATACCTTTGGCATTCGAGGCAAAGAGTAGTGAAACAAGCAGGGCAACTAAGCACAGCATCTGATGTACGGCCTTTTCTTTGCATTTGAACCCATGATTCATCTTTATCATCAAGATTTGAATCATAAAACTCTGGTTTAATGGAGTAATCTATTTCTTCATCATCATCGGAAACTGAAACATGAAACAATTACTAATTACAATTAGATAATGACTTCATATACACGTAAGTAATTTAATTGCATAAAAAATATTAAAAAATTACCAGTTTGCTGCGAATTAGTTGGAGAGTAGAGAATCTCCCGCTCCTTTTTACCATCTTCTGCCATATCTGAAACTGACTCTCCACAACTCGGCTCCTTCCAACAAAAAGGAGGAATTAGATTAATTTACATTTAAGCCCTTGTTGTTAATCTAAAATTCAATATAACAATGATTTAGAAAAATCAATCAACGAACACCTCCCCACCGCTAAAACCCTAATTTCTAAAGTATCAATAAAGTCGGTTGACCAATGATTATTAGGAAGTCTTAATTTTTTCGCAATAGTTTGTAGTTGAATATCCACCTTATAATTTCATTTGCCGCACTTTTTGCCCTTTTTTTGGGTGTTATGATATAATATCATAAAATTATATTTTGATAAAAGTATTATTTTTAATCCTATGTTAAGATTGAAGTTTGACAAGGTATAGCAAAATTAAAAAAAAAATGGTATTTGAGAAAAAAAATGTAAAGAGGAGATATGGTTATTAAAGATTAAAATTTCATTTTGCCATATGGTTCTTAATACTCTAATTTGGAGTGTTTTCATAATTTTGATGTTATAATTTTATTATTAATATTATCTTACCATTTTTTTTAAAACATTGAAAACCCAATTGTTCGGGATTAAACGGAACAAGTAAAATCTCCGATTGTCCAAATTTTTACAAGAAATGGTCACATGGACTGGAAATCAGGACCAAACAATTAAGTCCTAAGCCAATTTGCCACCAAATCACATCATTTGGAGACTTATATTACATTACTTTCTAATACCTTATAACCAAATACAATAATATTATTAAATCATCATTTTATCATAACATACTCCCAAACATAATAAAATAAATTACTTTACTTTCTATTCTATTACTTCTCCTTGCACCTAATCCAAATAAAGGACAAATGTATGATTAATTATAAAAAAAATTATTATTATTAATTATAATTTTTTTAAAAAATTATAAAAATAAAAAATTTTAGTGCTTCCTTTCATCAAAATATTAGGAAAGCATAATCAAATTTTTTTTTTTTTTTATCATTAAACAAAATTACATTTTTTTTTTCCAATAATCGATATTATAATTTTATAAGAAGAAAAAGAAAAAGAAATCATAAAAAAGATCACATTGATTGTCTTACGTTCCATTTGTTGTGGCCACGAATCGACGAGCTGGCTGTGCTCTTGGAATCACAAAACTGATAACAGTTTTGAATTTTGAAAGAAGCTCCAGTTAAATCTCCGTCACTTCAAAATGGATATCGTCCTCTCCAATTCCAAACTGTTGTTCAGACAACCACTTCCTTCCGTTCGTACAGTTACTGGGACCCACAAACTAACAAAATCATCATCAAACAACAATCAACAACTACTGTTCGTGTCTCGAACAAGGCTCTCGCTGAAGCCACGTACGGTTCCTAATCCTAAGTTGGCGATACGCTGCGGCGCTAGCAGTGGCATAACGGAGATTAATCAAAATGAGTTCCCAAACACGGTCTTGAAATCTGAGCGTCCGGTTCTTGTCGAGTTCGTGGCTAATTGGTGCGGTCCCTGCCGCTTAATTGCTCCCGCCATCGAATCGCTCTCTCAGGTTCTTTTTCTTTATCCATCGTTGATAAATTTTGTATTTTGTATTTAGTTATTAGTATATCTTTTTGAATTGTTGACTCTTAACTGAGTTTGGATTGGTTGGCTGAGATCTATTCATCATTCATTAAGGGTTTGAGAATTTTTTAAGTCTGTTTGTTAAAATTTATTTATTTGTTATGAAGGGTTTGCTTAATTCTTGTGCATTAATGAAATTGGCATTAAGGCTCCATTTAGTATTGCATTTTTATTAAACAATATCAACTTTTCTTTCATATAGCAAGAAAGTCCATTTCACGGCGAACAGAGAGCAGTGACGGAGCCAGTATTAAATTCTTAGGGTGGCTAAATTTTATTAACAAACGAAACCATCACTGGAATCAAACGAAATGCAACGGAACGGTAAAGCAAATGCCAGCCTTTAATTAGCAAAATATTAACTTTACTGAATTTATATTAAATCCAAAAAGTTCCAATAAATTAGGGAGACATAATTAACTTTTCATAGTCACACCTCAATATATCTACTATACAAAAGAGAAAAAAACAAAAAGATATACAAGAATCCTAGGCAAATACTATGAAATCTATATAAGTTGTGCCCTACGATTCTTCACAGCGTAAAAATCATTATTACATTCATTTTGCTTTATTTTCTACCTTTTATGTTAAAATGTTCCTAGTTAAATCTGTTGGGGTTTTGGGCATTGGGCGCAGCGGAAGCCCGGGTCCGGGCGATATCATATTTTAAAACTTTTTCAAAATACCGAATAAATTATTCAATATCTAATATGAATAATTTATTCATATATTACCTAAACCAATTTATTTAATATCATATATTAACATAAATATAGTTGAAAACTCGCGAAACTTTTACGAAAACTATTTTTCCGCAAAATTGCCTAAAACACGTTTTTGAGCGAACCGACTACCCGACACTTATGGAAACTGCTCAGGTCAGATCCAATAGTGTCGAGGCAGTTCATGGGCTGCCCAAACAGTGACAGAATCACTGTTTTCACAGCCGTCACCCGGTTGGCCCAAAATCCACCCGATAACGCTGTTTTTGGCCGTTTTCGCTTATTTCAAGTCGGAAACACTTTCCGGCAATTGTGCCAACTCCCAAAATTCATCCAAAACATTCAAAAGACCACAATTTCATCCCCAAAACAGAAACATTTCCAGGTCTAAGCAGTAAACGAAATTGGCCCAAAAATCATACTTTAATCCAAATTCACAAAGATTAATCTAATTAATCCAACATCAATTGAGTCCCACCATATATGAACAACTCTAGAACAATTCTAGGCTATCAAAGAGTGGATTAATAACTCTAGAATGGCAACAAATTTTTCAAACAACAATTGATTAAATTGGATAAAGATTACACTAATTTCATCCAATTTCAACTTCACACATGCATCAACTTCCTTCTCCAACAACCACAACAAAAACCCCAATTTCATAAAGAAAAGAAAACCCTAGAATCATACTAAGTCATCAAGAAAAACAAGAGACAAGTTCTCAAGCTTAGATAGGTGTAGAATTACCTTAATTCCATATTTCCTCAAAGCTTTTTTCTTTGATTTTTATCCATTTTCTTCTTGTTTCTTCAAACCAAAAATTTTGGGTTTTTGCTTTATGAAAATTGGGCAATTTTACCTTTTTGAAATTTATCAAATAAAATTCAATTTACTTTACAACATCCAATCAAAATTGGACACAAATAAAGTTTGTTTAATTTCATGCCATATGTTACCAATCATAAATCACCATGTATCATATGCATAATGAAAAAATGGATAAGGTTTGAAAATTTAATTATTTAATTATTTAACATTTAAATAACTAGATAATTAAATAATAATATATATGTATTTTTATTTACATTAAATAATAAATACATAAATTTATGGCATGTGTCAAAATCTCATTTGACGAATAATTAATGTGTATCTAATCGAATTATGTATCAATACAAATACACAATAATTATTAGCGGACAAAATTCCCTAATTGCATGTGTTGTCGTTTAACGATTAAACGATCCGAATTAACTCATTTAATCCGGTGAAGTATTATGAATAATTCGTATTATTCATATCGAGTTGCCCAAGTGCTCAACGAGTACACTTCATATTGTGAGACTCTCTAAGTTTAGGTTTATCCGTCACGAAATCCAATTTCGTGTCCATAATTCACCAACTCATGGATTATGACGACCACAGATAATCTCGCTAAACTATGCAAGTCGAGGTCATATCATACGTATAATCCCTCCGTCACAGGCTATCCGTATAATACCTGGGGTAAAGATGAAAACGTCAAACCCGTTCGGTATAATACAGTCGACTTTTAATTTATGATCTCTAAATAACATTCGGAACTAGTTTCCGACGTTATACCACGGCCATGAATTTACTAGATCATAAACACGTAAGGATGCCTATGCCCTGTACACAGGACTGACAGATCCTATCTTGATACGCACTGGATATCATGAGCATCAGTCCACACCCAACGAACAGGCGGAGGTCTGATCATGAATAGATCGTTGACGTAACTGCCATCAAAGTGTGGAGGATAACTCATATATCCCACTGTGGTATCTCAAGTCGAAGGACCACTATGCTCGCTCAACTCGAGAAGGTTCCTATTGACGTTGGTGTACCATCTATTAGGAAACCTTCAGTGAGTCATTCAGTGTCTTATCAAATAAACACCTACATGTCTATACGAGTCTCCCGAGACTCATGGTTCACTGGGATAAATCATCGGACCAAGTCACGATATACAACATGTACTGGTCTCAGCGGATTTTACTAACCGACCCGTGTTAGCAAATCTTGACCATGAACTTTATTTAAGGATATACAACTAATATCGCGCTTCCCAATGTCAATTACAAACTACGTTGTAACTGCGCACTATACTGCAAATCCTAGGGTCTTTGTCTAATATACACGTATCACTGAACCAGATTCAGTTTCGATCTAATCGTAATCAGATATCTAATCGTGATTAGATCGAATAAGTGTATAAAAGACAAGGGTGATACCATTAATTTAAGTAATATTATGGAAAATATAATTGCTCGTATTTATGAATCGGACATAAATACGATCCGGATTGGCACTCCGAGCACCAACCCCAACAAAATCTTCTTAGGAAATTCAAACATTATGATCAACATTTAGTATCTATTGTCTTTCCATTTCAAGCCTATCAAATTATGTAAGGACAAAGCTGTGTCAATTTGGAATTGGGTACACAAGGGTGGTCCTTGCCATTGGATAGGAATCGTTATGCCAGTTTGAATGCGTGAGATACGGTGAACAGTCGCGGAGTGAGTAAATTAGTGTATACTGTTCATATCTAGGATCAGTTGAAGGCATTTACGGATGGAAACTCACCTATGCTTCTTCTTGTTGTGGGAGTAATTGCATTTGATTCCTGTATTGTTTAGTTGAAATTGGAGATAAACTGGAATGCATTGTGGAAAACATGTGATGATCTACCTAATATAAAAATATTACAAGCAAACATGTACAGTGCTCTTTCAACACAATCGGAGTTCCTATTTCAATATTATTTTGATATGGCTTTGTAGTTGCAGTCTTGTCTTTATCTCTGAAAGCAGTCAGCATTATTGACAACTTCAAAAATGAATTTATTTTCATATTGTCTTTTTTTGTCATTGATCGGAGCAATGGGTTGCTGCTTGGTTCATCCCTCTTCGTCTGTACTCTGTTGTATTTACAGTTATTTTTATTATCTATCCATCAGAAATTTGATGTAAGCTATGTCTTTTTGTAATTGTAAACTAAATTTTTCCGAGGTAAGGTCCAAGTAACTTTTTGTAGTGATGAAATACTTTATTTTGCTAATGGCATCAATGGAATTTGCAATATCTCATACATACTCCAGTTTGTAACATGTCAGGACTAGTTTAGTTTTATGCACCATACTAATTTTCTGAAATGGAGTCTTTTCATTGTATCAGGAATACGGAGATAGATTGACGGTCGTAAAGATTGATCATGATGCAAACCCACAACTAATAGAGGAATACAAAGTTTACGGGTTACCGACATTGATTCTCTTCAAGAATGGACAGGAAGTTCCAGAAAGCAGGAGGGAAGGTGCAATTACAAAAGTGAAGCTTAAAGAGTATATTGATTCACTCTTAGATTCAATCTCAGTTTCTTAACCCTCTTTGATCATTCTCAGCAAATTATGCTCATTCCATGAGATTTTGACATCTTTTGCAAACACCATCATATATGGATAACTATTTACCTATTCATAATGTAATCTTGTCATATCATTTGTGTGGTCGGTGTATGTATTCAAATGTATAATATTGATCCATGTAACAATAAAATCATACATAATTTTCAGTTATTCCAAAGGTGGTATTTGCCTTTTCATTTTATGCCTTTATTTTTCTGGCAACACTGGCATCGTATTCTCTGGGAATTCATTTTCTTTTTACATAACTCAAAATTCACAAACATAAATTTTTGATATTCCAAGGGTGGTGATTGCTTTTTCATTTTATTTCTTTATAATTTTTTGATATTCCAAGGGCGGCGATTGCTTTTTCAATTTATTTCTTTATTTTTCTTGCAACAGAGATATAGGATTCTCTGGGAATTTAGGTTCTTTTTACAGAACTCAAAATTCTCTTTAAAGTTTTAAAATCACAGAAGAACTCTTGTTGGACAAGTGTTAACATGTTTTCAATTAATGTGGTTGCATTATGATGTTAATTTTACATCTTATATTATATGCGGCGGCTCATTACACGATACTTACTATTTGGGAGAGAAAGTAGAGAGATTGGAACCTGCCTTGGATGACTCTGCAAGGATGGTAATTACAGATTCAAATGCTGCCTGGAAAACAGAACAGTTGCCCACACCCAGGGTTATGTCTGATGGAGTCATGCTTCCTACTGGAGATGTGGTCACTTTTAATGGCGCTGAGCCGCTGAGCTTGGTTCAGCAAGATGGAAGGATTCAGATAACCCTTGTTTCAATCCTTTCTTGTATAACCCTAATGCACCAGAGGGACAAAAGTTTACCGTTTTAGCCTTACTAGGCTTCGGAATTGGAATCACAAAGGCCAAAGATCTTGGCGGAGGAAACAGAGAAGGAAGCTCCCTATGGCAAGTGGATCTCAGTGAAGGTTAACAGCATGGGTTTGAAGGTGACAATGATTGCACCGCTGTTCGTTACACGCTTATCGCAATGAATCAGAGGCTTACTGCATTGGCTGTGATCGAGGACTGGAACAATGTCACCCCAGGAGTTCACGGACGTATTGTTGTTGTGCCGCCATCAGGAAATGTTGCCCCTTCAGGATACTACATGCTTTCGAATTCCTAGCCTTCTATGTTGTTTCATGTTAGGCAGCCAAGCCAGCTGATAAAAGCTGCTTCTGCTTGTTACTTTTCATCTTATTTAATTTTCTTCGAAACATTCCAATTTTTTTTCAACTCACTCATCCATGAATTCCGTAGAGACTAAAACTCACACTTTCAAATTTATCTTGAGGATTTGAGAGTTGAGACTACTAGACTACTAGTGCTATTGGTAGTATGTTTTATTTGTTTATTGTGTTATTTTCTTATGATTCTGAAGTTGGAATTCACTAATTGTTGTCGAGAGGTTTTGTTGTAAGACTTAATTTTGATTAGGCTTGGGTCTTAAATTTTTTCCTCAGTTTATAATCGAGTGGAATTGACCGTATATTGTATCATTCTGATGTTTTTATACCTGTGAATGCATTTCATATTTTTTTTTAAAAAAAGAATAAGGATTATGCGAGTGCATGAGAAATTCTCTGGGGAGGCTTGTTGATGGGGATTTCTGCAACTAAGGGAAGAGAGTCCGGACACAGTTTCCCTGATCTGGCCGACCAGGGGACACAATGCGGTATAAATTTCAGAGACTGACAACCTCAAAGCCGAGGCCGACCACAGTAGACCGGCGGCTCGGTTTGATTTTATCTTACCTTCTAGAACAAGTTGATGAGCTCAGATATTTTGGGTCAGGACGGAAACAATTTGGCTTGTTCGGCAGATCATCTTTCCGACCTCTGGAAGACCGACGTGTGAACGATGTAGTTTGAACTCCTAATTGTGGTATGTATCACCGCATGAGATCTTTCCAGGCTGGCACCATTATTGATGCGTGTGGTAGTGTGTAAAGTAAGGTGATGTGACAAGCCGTCAGGTGACATATTTACTTTCGGTGAAGACAGTTTTGGGGCAGAGAACCCGTCAATCAGTCGGAGAATCACGTGGGTGACGTCATGGAAGCATGGGAATGGTGTTGTAACTCATTGAGTATATAAAGGAGAATTAGTTTCATTTGTAAAGGGATAGTGAAATTTGTAACAAAAGATGAAGTACTACTTGTAAAAACTTGAAAGACAAACATCTCGGTTATGCTTAGATCTTCATTGAAAACAGGTCGACCGAGCTAGTCTTCGTAATAAAAACAACACCCCACTTTGTGCCCGTGGAAGTAGGCTGGACTTGCTCCGCCCAATCACGTTAAACTCTCTTGTCGATTTTTGTGTTTTCTTTGCCTTTTTGCTATATTTGCTTTTGGTCTCCCATAACCAAACAAATTCAAGGTTGAATGAGGGTTGTCTCGGGAGGGTTATCTCGAAACTGCCCCTGGAACGAAAATCACCCGTCAACAGTTGGCGCCATCTGTGTGGAAAAGAACAAAAAACAACTTGCGTAGTGAGACGATGGCGGAATGCGGAAGCCATGGATCGTTGGAGAGTTCAACAACAGAGTGGTTTGGGAAAGCGAAAGGAAGACTGGATGAAAAGGAAAGATAATGGGAAGAAGCTGGTCAGAACAAAAAGAGGAAATGAATCGCGAAAGAGGTTGGCAATAGCGGGAAAGATGGGGGAAGCAATGGCTCTCCTTGTTGAGTTGTAGAATGGAATGTAAAAAGGATGGCCAATGATCACCCATTAGGACTGAGTTGTAGAATGAAATGTAATGGGTGACATTTGTCCGCCCCGGTCGCAGCTGAACAAGTTCCTCCGAGAAGAAGGTGCTACGCTTATTCGGCCTGCCAGGTCCTCAGTTCCACGGGGATGTAGTGCTCAAGGACCGACCATGGAACCAGTAGGCCAAGGGCACGATATCGGCATCCACAGGGCCCCTCTCCGTTCAGCGCAGTGGCCTCCCCGAATGAGAGGAAATGAGAAAAATCGCATGGGGCGGGCCACAAGGAGTCAGAACAGAAGACCCCAGTTGGGCTCCCGGATTTGCTCGGAAATGGTTTTGGAAGGCCCGGCCGGGACCAGAAGGATCTGAAGAAGCTTGGACTGCAAGACAATAACCAGAAATGATTGTAAAAGCCTCTCTTAAAATGACCCGCAAAGAGTTGTAAGAAATTCAGCAGGTCCATTGAATATGAATAAAAATTTCTCTTTTGAATTAAGAAACTTGTCCATCTTACTTGTTTATTAATTGAATGCGAAAGCTATGTTCAATATTCTTGGGATATGCTCGATGCGAATGGGTGATCGGTAGATAGGAAGGGCACCAAGCCCGTGGCACGTGTAGGAGCGACCGCGACACTGTCCGGGCTCATGGCCTGTAGAGAGTACGGAATAGCCCGCAGGGGACTAAACCGGAGAATAAAGGATTCGCCATCCAGAGTGAACTGGGAAATGATTTAAGGCCGCACTCACCCATCGCAAGGGAAGACCTCAAACCGTTGGGTTCAAAATGGTCCCTTACTTATGCCAATATAGTGGACGGGTTCACACAATGGTACAACAAATTCTTATGCAACACATGCAAGATATCTCAAATAACACACACGTTTGCACACATATAAACATAAATTTAAATGAAAGCGAATGCATAATTTCAAAAGCATATTAATCAAGGAAGTACAATAATGCGAATTACAATAACGGTAAAAGTGTAAATAATTAGGTGCATAATGTAAAGTAAATAACTAAAGAGACGAATATGCATAAAATGTAAGAGAATAGACTATCCAGTAAAGAGACGAATATGCATAAAATGTAAGAGAATAGACTATCCAGTGTGTGTGCGTTCGTGTAGCGTTCGGAAACTCGTTCGAACGGAGTGAGGCAGAATGCATGTGTTCGGAAACGCGTTCGAACGTGCTTGCAAAAACATCATCAATAATAACGTAAACACGCATATATAAATATTCCCGAGCGGTACGTGGAGTTGTATCCCAAGTACAGACCGCACTACAGTCCATTCGGATTCGGCTACAGAATTTATGTATGAGTTTCCATCCGATATACCGCAAGAGATGACACACACAATTATTGACGCGATGTATAACGGTCATGAAAGTAAATGCGAAGTGACATAACAAAGCATAAACAAGAGTAAAAACGGAATGATAAAATAAGAAAATGAACGATAAAGTAAGTGTGTAATAATAAATAAAAATGAACGGTAAAGTAAGTGCGAAATAGTAAATAAAAATGAACTGTAAAGTAAGTGAGGAATAATAAATAAAAATGAACGGTAAAGTAAGTGCGGAATATTAAATAAAAATGAATTGTAAAGTAAGTGTAGAATAATAAACAACGATAAATTGATAAGAAAGATAAATAACAAAATAAAAGAAAGAAGATGCGACCAAAAGATTTGACCCTTCTTAATATAGGACCTCGCATGCCCGATAAACGTATTTCACGTCCAACCAAGCACGCCGCGTCCGGAACAGCAAAATGAATATAGTAAATAAATAATAAAATGAAAGAAAGAAGATGCGACCAAAAGATTTGGCCATTTTTAGTATAGGACCTCGCATGCCCGGTTGGACGTATTTCACGTCCAACCAAGCACGCCGTGTCCGAAACAACAAAATAAATATGGTAAAAGGGTGCCCTCAGGTCTTACCTTTTAAGTCGCTTCTCGGGAGTGCGTTGGGACGTCGCCGGAAGGATCAAAGCTTCACTGTTTTTCTGATTTGCTGGTTCACTATTTCTGCTCACTGTTTCACTATTTTGGGC
Source organism: Zanthoxylum bungeanum (assembly GCA_019454045.1). NCBI lineage: Eukaryota > Viridiplantae > Streptophyta > Magnoliopsida > Sapindales > Rutaceae > Zanthoxylum > Zanthoxylum bungeanum. Next base: position 25,794 of record SKCR01048048.1, on the reverse strand, counting down.
TGCTGTTTTATCTATTTTTGGCTATTGTTCGGTGATTATTGGGTGTTGTTTTGTTCACTGTTTTTAGGGACTGTTTGGGTTGTTTTGTTCACTGTTTTGGGGGCTATTTTTGGTGATGATGAGCTGCTGGTTTGTGGTGAGTTTGGTTCGGTTGTACTGCTGAGTTTTTGTTGTTGTTGCCTTTGTCGTTGTTTACTGGTTCTTTGAGTTTTTTCGGTGGTGGCTTGGTTCACGTGTTTGTTTTGGTCGGTGGTGGCTTGGTTCACGTGGTTATGTGTTTTGTTGTTTTGCCGTTCTTGGTGCTTGGCTTGTGGGTTATTTGTTATTGTTCGGTGGGTTTGTCTTTTGTTGGCTGCTGGTCGGTGATGATGATAGTTTCATGTTGTTGGCTGGGCTGAAGGGCTGAAGGGTTTATTTACGTATGTAAGCTTGTGGCTCGTGTTTTACCGTGTGTGTGTGTCGGTGAAGGGGTTAGTTTGTGGCTGTTTGGTTGTGATTTGTAAAGGGGGCTGCTATTAGTGGCTTATGATTTTGTGATGATGATTCGGTCGTGTATGTGTGTGAGAGGAGAAGAGAGATGAGAGAGATTATGGTTCTTCTTTGTGAATTGTTTTTGGCGTGAAAAGTCTAAGGTTCAGAGAAGAGAGAGAGGCTTAGGTTTTAAGTTATTGCCGTGAGTGTGTGTGTGTTAAAAAGAGAGAAGACATAGGGTTTGGTTTGGTTGTCTTTTTATAGTTGTGCTTGTTAGGGTTTTTGGTTTTGCTTGCTAGGGTTTCCTCTCTTATTATTTTTGTGTGTGGCTGCCCTCTTCTCTCTTATCTTGCCTTGTGTGCCAAGATTTTCCTTCCAAATTTGAGGGATTCAATCTTGGCTAATTTGGAAGGTAATTTGAATGGATTTGGCACATGTTTTGCATGGGGTTTTATTATTTTGGAGAGGGCTTGAGCGTGTGGGCCTTGTGAGTTGCATGGGTTGCATGGGCTTTGGATGAGTTGTATGGCTTTGTGTAGTGTGGGTGTGTATGACATGGATAAATGGGCTTTCATGGGTTGTGGGGGGTTTTGGGCCGAGGTTAAGGTTTAAAACAGAAATTGACTAAGCGAACCCGAGGCTAGCTAGTGAGTTCAAATCCAATGAGGTATTAATTTTAGAGTTTTCTCTTCTGGCATTCGTTTCCTGCGACTTCCGCGACTTATCAGGTAGTGCCTCCATACGAGGCTCATCATTGAGCTAGTGTAAAAATGCAGTGCCTACAGCACGCCAATCCCGGGTGTCATTATCAAACCCCCGGGTGGAAGTGTTCCGACCTGACTCCTTTCACCTTTAAGGATCCAGAACGCATCAAGGGATGAGGAACATGTGGAAAAAGCACGAACCCCTCGCGGCACGCCAAACCCGGGTGTCATTATCAAACCCCCGAGGCCGGAGCGTTACTACCCCATGACTCACATTTTTGAGGAATAGCTCGGGTAAACCGGACCCAAAGAGATTTCTTCCCCTGCGAGTCGGCTGGTGAATCCCGTTGAGAACCATCGGAGCACATGGCATGAGGACGGCCGAATGGCCTCCATGACCATTGTGGTCTCGGGTAAACCGGACCCATAGAGGTTTCTTCCCATGCGAGTTGGCTGGTGAGTCCCATTGGGAATCACCCAAGGGATGACGTACACGAGGAGTCTTCTTCCCCCGTGTGGTATCTGCCTAACCGTCTCGGATCAGAAGAAGCATGAAATGAGGAGGTTTATGCCCTCAGGGTCTCGGTCGCTCACCGATCCGTAGCCCGACTAGCCGGGACGCTGCCTCGGGGCACCCGATTTGTTATCTTTTTGGGTATGTGTGGAGTATGTGCTAAGTCACCTCCATTGTGCTAACATTGTCTTGTTCCACTTTTTGTTTTTGCTGATGTCTGGTAATGGGACGCCTTCGCCGGGATCCGCAGAACCTCAGAGGTTGAAATTCTTCCCTCGTGATTACATCTCTTATGTTCCACCCGCTCGGGGCTGGATTCGTTCCACCGAGGCTATCTTGCACCACTAGCTCGGGGCTGGATTCGTTCCACCGAGGCTATCTTGTTCCACCAGCTCGGGGCTGGGTTAGTTCCGCCGAGACTATTATGTTCCACCAGCTCGGGGCTGGATTCGTTCCGCCAAGACTATTATGTTCCACCAGCTCGGGGCTGTATTCGTTCCGCCGAGGCTATTATGTTCCACCAGCTCGGGACTGGATTCATTCCGCCGAGGCTATTATGTTCCACCAGCTCGGGGCTGGATTCGTTCCGCCGATGCTATCTTGTTCCACCAGCTCGGGGCTGGATTCGTTCCGCCGAGGCTATCTTGCACCACCAGCTCGGGGCTGGATTCGTTCCGCCGAGGCTATCTTGCACCACCAGTTCGGGGCTGGATTCGTTCCACCGAGGCTATCTTGCACCACCAGCTCGGGGCTGGATTAGTTCCACCGAGGCTATCTTGCTCCATCACCTCGGGGTCAGGTTATGTCCCACTGATTGCGTAAAATCGGCATGGGGACAGAGCATTCCCCCATGACCGGACCTTTGTTGGTCTGAGAGGTAACATTCCCCCAGAGCCAAGTGCTTTGTTCAGCCCAGGGCCGGGTTACGTCCCACCGAGTGCGTAAGATCGGCGTGGGACAGAGCATTCCTCCACGGCCGGATCATCGATGGTCTGGGAGGTAATATTCCCTCAGAGCCAAGTGTTTTCTCCAGCTCGGGGTCGGTTTAAGTCACACCGAGTGCATTTGTCATCAGCTCGGGGACATAACGTTCCCCTCGTTGTCGGATTCAAATTGATCGGGATCATAATTTCCTCTCACATCCAAACTCAGAAGAGCAAGTTAGTAAATTGAAGGCAAAAATTATGCTAAGTGTGGGAAGCAGGAAAGAAAGCATTCAAAATAAATAGCAAATAAGAAATTATAGTTACTATTACAAAAAGAGAGTATGATGCTTCATTACATAGGGCCCCTTTCGGGTCACCCTCATTCATCAGCCCGCGAAGGGGCAACTATTTCTTCTTGGCCGGGCCCGGGTGGCAGGACCTCTGGTGCAGGCTCAGCAGGAAGGGCCTCGACTTCGGCTTGGGAGGCAGAAGAGGCTTCAACTTCTGCTTCAGGCACTTCAAGGGCAGGGGCAAGTGCTTCAGACTGGATCTCCTCAGGGACCGGTGACATGGGTACGGTAAAAAGGGGCTCGGGATCCTGGATTCTCTCCGAGTGAAGGGCAATGAGTTCACGAGCTTCGTCCTCCGGGAGCTCCCCTTTGCAGAATCGAATGACAACATGGATGGGTCTCATGTCCACCCCGGACATCACCATCGGAATGATTTTAGCCCAGTCGCCGACCCCGTCGAGCCTGGCTTCCTCCAGCTCATCCTCTAGTTCAGCCTCTTTTTTCTTCAGCGCCTCCCGAGCTTGATCCCTCTCTTTGGTCATTGCTCTAAGTTTGGACTTCGAGCTCGCCACCTCCCACCTCAGATGTTTGGCTTCCTCTTGGGCGGCCTCCATATTTTTCTTGGCGATGACAGAGGCGTTTTGGAAGGAATCGTTCAATGCAATAGCCTCGGTTGCGACCTGATTGAATATTTGTTTTTCTTTTGCTTCTCTGGCAAGCTCGGACACGGCCTGTTTCAGGTCCTCCTCTTTCTTAGCTAGCTCGGCCTCCCGCTCCGTGATTTGACTTTGGAGCCTCTACACTTGGCCCCCATCGGATAGAAGGCTCACAAGCAAGTCCTTGTTCTGGGCCATCACATAGTTTGCCTGCAAGAGGGAAAGGAAGAAGTCATAAATCGACAAGTAAAAATACAGTACGAAAGTGAAAATAATGTTTACCTCGGCGATTCAGATGGAGAATTGGGAAATCACTTCATCGGGGGAGAGGTCCTCGAAGTGTGGGATTCGTTCGAGGGGAATTGCGTAGGCTAATAAATTGGTCGTCGGCACTAGATGAGAAGTGTCATCCCAGACCTTCTCACCGAGGTCATCCACCCCCAGCGCAACCACTCCCTTTCCGGTACTGGGAGGAGCCTCAACAGCTCGCCTTTCCCTCCGAGCAGTGGATCTCCTGACCAGGGGTTGCTCTTCTTCTTCTTCCTCTGGAAGCTCCACCACTTCCTCTCTAAGAAGACGGCGACGTTTGCCTGCAGACCTGGATGATGTGGAAGCTGGTCGGGTCATAAGGCCTGGTGCCACCCTTGCGAGAGAAGGTGTGGGTTGTACAGTCAGACGGGCCACCACTTTGGATTTCCCCTTTGCCTCGGCAGTAACCGTCCATTTCCGGGAAGTCCCTGCTTCGCCCGGCCCATGTTTTTTTGCCAGACCCTGAAGCCTCTCCATGAATTTGGGTTGCTTCGACATTCTTGCAGAGTACAATTCATGAAGCATGGTCAGTTTCAGAATTCAGATAACTTCATTCACATTTGGGTTTAGCACAATGAATCAGTTAGAAGGTCAGATGAAAATATCTAGCCGCCCTATGGCCTGTGGGGGTGTGCTCCGAATGAGGCCCGACTCCACAAAAGGCTGATTCATTGACGATTTTTCTCCAATGAACGGCAAAGTTTCGGGCCATCATAATCCTAGTTCGGACGTCTTGGGTGACCTTGGGAGGATCCCTCTAGCAGGCTGAGAAGGATTGGTGAGTTAGTATTTTGTCATAAAAGTTAAGAAAAGAAACTAAGGGTTTAGTTCTTAACCTCCCGCTCTGAAGACGTCTGAGACCTCTGTCTCCTCTGAGCACGTTGGCCAAGATCATCCCCAGTCGCATGTAGCCCAAAACCAAAGGTCTTTGAAGTGTTTGTTGGTCTAGGGGAGGTTCTTGATGAGGGCGGGGACGTCGGCATATGAAGAAAGATAATATCAACCGTGATGAGATCTTGGGTTGGCCTTCATTTTGTACAGTCTTTTTAGCTTCTCGAAGGTCGGTTCTTCGAGGCCTGCCTTGTGCCAGATCACATATAAGTCGGCCAGTATTCTCCAGCTGTTCAAGTTTAGCTGGCAGGGGGCAATCTTCATCCTGGCTAGCATCCCCGCAAAATATGGTTGAATGGGCAGCCGAAGACCGCATTCGAGGAAAGAAGGAATAAGGGCCACCGAGCCGGAGTCAGGTTGGCTTGCGCGTTCGAGCAGGCCCGGGACCTCAAGGGCTATGTCAATTGGGATCTCGTACTGTTGACGGAGTACACCCAAGGCATCTTTCGTGATGGTGGAAGGTCGGTCCATGTCCAAGGCAGAACAGTCTAATTTGCCCGGTTCAAGGTCTTTCCGAGGAATTCTGTGGTGATAGGTGTCATTTTCTTCTTGAGAGGGGGTTGGGGTGGTATCTAGCTCCTCTAGGCTGGGTGCTCCCGAGCTGGAGGATGATTCTTCAGTACGAGGAGGTTGAGGTTTTACAGGCTTGGCCGATGAGGATTCGACGTCAGACATTCCTGACAATCGCAATGGACGAGAAGGTCAATTAATGGTCAGTTTGAGGCACCGTGGGCTCAAGAGCTATAATAACTTTTGAGAACCTAGGCCTAATGTAGACAACAGAAACTGGGCGACGCTGTTCTAGGCTCGCGGCCTAGTTGGGAAGTACGAAATAACATGGAGTCGCCACCCGGTGTGAACCGGGACAAAGATTTAAGGCCGCACTCACCCCTCGCAAGGGAAGACCTCAAACCGTTGGGTTCGGAATGGTCCCTTACTTATGTCACTTGTGATGGTATAATTTGTGCAATGAATCAACCAAGTCTACTCGATAATCATGCTCAAGGATACTTAGATCTAATCATGCTTTCATCCAAATAACTCCACGCAATGTAACACAACGAGCATATTCAGCCATTAAATCAACATGTATAAATCATTATCCTAACACATCATAAACTAATAATATGCATAAGGAACAACCTAAATATGCTTTAACAAATAAATAACAAACTAAATTATACCATGCTTTAAATATTAAACGAATAACCTAAAGACTATAACATGCTCAAACACAATTTTGGATGAGACGAAATACGTGTCTCTTAAGTGGTACGTGGCGTTGTATCCCGAGTACAAACCGCACTACCGTCCATTCGGATTCGGCTACGAAATTTACGTCCGGGTTTCCATCCGATATACCACAAAAGGGAACACATATTCCGCTCATCCAACATTCACATCATGCCTCAAACGACTCTCATGCAATAATATTTTAAAATAAATAAAATAAAATGAAAGAAGATAAGTAAAAAGGGTGCCCTCAGGTCTAACCTCTTTTTGTCGTCTCAAGAAAGGACGTTACACGTCCGTTGGAAGGGTGACTGATCCGATACTTTTCTGGTTCACTAACCCAACGTTTCTCCTCGCTGTTTCGCTGTCTGGGCTGCTGTTTTCACTCCGTTTCTCTACTATTTTAAGGGTATTTTCTGGTTACTGTTTGAGGTCTATTAGGCTACTGTTTTGGGGACTGTTTTCAGAGATTTGGGGACTGTTTTGGGTGTGATTTACTGGCAGGTTTTGGGATTGTTCTGCGGCAGTTTAAGGGGGGAATATGCGGCAGTTTTTTTTAGTGCAGTTTTTGGGTGGTTTTGGGGCTGTTTTATGGGTTAAAATCGCAGCAAAATCAGATCAGGTCAGGGGCTGTTTTGCGGCAGTAAAAGTGCAGTGCAGTGGGTGTTTTAGGCTCGGTTTGGGCGCGAATTGATGGGCTGTGTGTGGGGGCTGTTTGTGCGACTTTAGGGCAATGTTTAGGGCTGTTTTGTGGGCTTGTTTGGTCAAAGCGGTGGGGGCAGGCGTGAAGGGTTTATGGCTGAGATGCTTGCTGTGTAAATGGGCAGTAGGCAGGTGGCTTTTGTGACGTGAGTGGAGAGAGACTGAAGCGTGAGCGTGGCTGGAAAGTGAAGGATGAGGGGCAGGTGAAGGCAGGCGTGAATTAGCAAAGATAGGGGCAGTGGCGTGAATTGATGGACTTGTGTGTGGGGGCTGTTTGTGCGACTTTGTGTGTTGGCAGTGGGCGCTGATCAATGAAGTGCAATGGGGTGTCTTTTGGCTTGAGGCAGGCTGTTTGGCGTGAGGGACGTAGTGGGCTCGTGGTGTGTGAAAAAAAAAGAGAGGCGTGGTGGAGATGCAGGGGAGTTGGATTCGTGTCTTACATTGAGTGTAGGCGTGTGTCCTTTGTGAGCGTCGAAGGCTTGTGAGCGTCGAAGGCTGAGTGTAGGTTGTGTGTCCTCTGTCGTGAATAGTCTAGGCTTACGTTATGTGCATGCAGTGTTTTAGGTTTTGTGATTGTGTCAAGAAGCTAGGGTTGTTTTTGGTTCTGCCGAGTTGGTGAGGTGAACGTGGAGAGTGTTGCTTGTGTTTTGTCGTGAAAGAGGTGAGAGAGAGGAGGGATCTAGGAGAGTCAGAGGCTGCCGTTTTTATTAGGTCGATTGGTGAAGAAGTCCCCCGGTTTAATTTTTGATTTGTTTATATAGTGAGGGGATGTATTAGGGTTATGGTTTAATTAAGGAATAAAATCAATTATATTAGGTGTATTTTAATTTGATTATTTTAGGCAAGAAATATGTGTATTTTAGGTGGATAATATTTAATTTAGGTGAGTGATTTCTTTAATTTTGGAATGATTTAATTTTAATTTGGAAGTAAATTATTTAATTTTGGTATTTGATTTTAATTTAATTTGTTTTATTTAATTAATTTGGTTATTTAATTTAATTTAATTTGTGAGTTTAATTGAATTGTATTTTAATTTAATTAATTTGTGAATTTAATTTAATTAAGATTTCATTTTAATTGGTTTGTGATTTTTAAATTAAGAATTTAATTAATTGATTGATTATTTATTTTAATTTCGATTATTTTAATTTAATTTGATTTTAATTTAATTGGTTTCAATGGATTTTAATTTAATTCAAATTAATTTAACTTGTGTTTAATGGTTTCGATTCAATTTAATTTGTGTTTAATTTAATCGGTTTTATTTATTTAGATTAATTTAATTTAATTGTGACATGTATTTTAAATGTTTTAATTATTTAATTTGTGAGATGTGATTTAATGGGTTTGGTGTGTTTTAAAATAGAGGTCCAACAAGCGGACCCGAGCGAAACAAGCGAGTTAAATCCAACGAAAATACTGATTTCCAACTTTACCCCTCCAACGTCCGTTTCCCGCGGCTTTCACAACTAAAGAGGTAGTGTCTCCATATATACGAGACTCGTCATCGGGCTTATATGCAAAAAATGCAGCTGCCTACCCTAAAGTTCTAAATGTCATAGCAATGGCCACACACAACAAGTCTCTTCCTAAAAACACCAAAACCAAACACAAAACACAGGAAACCGGAAACACATACATCCTACCCCACTACACATCCTCCAACCATATAACATATGTGTCATACACTCAATATCCTACCCGAAACATACTTTGCAACCTGGAACAAAAAGATAAACATGTTAGAAGAAGTGAAGAACATGCAAGTAGACAAACGTTCGCAAACGACAAACAGTTATGGTGGATTACGATGAATAAAAAGAAGGAGGTCGAGCAGAAACTTACTTGGTTTGAGTAGATGTGATGTTGGACTAATCTGGTCGGGCTTGAAGATTGATGGTCTCGGGAATGAAGAGAGCTTTTGCACTTTGAGAATTCAGATTTTCGTAAAAGAGAGAAATGAGCGTTGTCTTGCATTCTTATAGTCAGCTCGGGGCATTTTTGGCCGTCGGATCGGGTAGAGTCTTCGGATGTGCGCCGCGTGTCGCCTTCGGGCTCCATCTGCTCAGAATGGGATTAACGATTGAGATTGAACTTTTCGGCTGCCTCGTGAATGATTGATTATTTTGGTTTTTGGCGGGAGGACCACAGATGTTTGACAAGTGTCACGCTCGGGTTAAACCCTAGAGGTGATTTGATGGGCATTTAAGAGGATGTGATGACTTACGGTTCTCGAGGGACGGCTACCAGAAAGGTAAAATGGGTATTTGCTTCAAGTTGGGAAGTCACTTGAAGAGACATCAGAATTCTCAGTGACCGAGCACATGAAGATGACCGAGGACGACCCGATTGAGGGCCGAGGTCGTTTCCTGTAACAGACCACCCACTGGCTGATCAGCACACTTCCAATTTTGTAGTTCTCGATACCAACTCGTACACTCGTTGGAACCGAGAACTAGAGGACATATGTTGATGGGGATTTCTGCAACTAAAGGAAGAGAGTCCAGACACAGTTTCCCGGATCTGGCCGACCAGGGGAAACAACGCGGTGTAGATTTCAGAGACTGACAACCTCAGAGCCGAGGCCGACCACAATAGACTGGCCGCTCAGTTTGGTTTTATCTTACCTTCTGGAACAAGTTGATGAGCTCGAATATTTTGGGTCAGGACGGAAACAGTTTGTCTAGTTCGGCAGATCATCTTTCCGACCTCTAGAAGACCGACGTGTGAACGGGGTAGTTTGAACTCCTAATTGTGGTATGTATCACCGCATTGGATCTTTCCAGACTGACACCATTATTGTTACGTGTGGCAGTGTGTAAAGTAAGGTGATGTGACAAGCCGTCAGATGACAGATTTGCTTTCGGAGAAGACAGTTTTGGGGGCAGAGAACCCGTCAATCAGTCGGAGAATCACGTGGGTGACGTCATGGAAGCAGTGGAATGGTGTTGTAACTCATTGAGTATATAAATGAGAGTTAGTTTCATTTGTAAATGGATAGTGAAATTTGTAACAAAAAGATTGAGTACTACTTGTAAAAACTTGAAAGGCAAACAACTCGGTTCTGCTTAGATCTTCCTTGAAAACAGGTCGGCCGAACTAGTTTTCGTAATAAAAACAACACCTCACTTTGTGCCCGTGGACGTAGGCTGGACTTGCTCCACCGAACCACGTTAAACTCTCTTGTCGATTTTTATGTTTTCTTTGCTTTTTTGCTATATTTGCTTTTGGTCCCTCATAACCAAACAAATTTAAGGTTGAAGGAAGGTTGTCTCGGGAGGATTATCTCGAAACTGCCCATGGGACGAAAATCACCCGGAGACTGTTTCTCACTTTTATTTATTTATTTTTATTAATATTAACTTTATCATCCAGAAAATGAAATTTCTCATCCATGTAATATCTGGCTCTATGTAAATTAATCTAGACTGGCAGGTAAGAAAGTATTCTTAGAAATAGTGAACGGGTTATAGGGCAAAAAAGGGTAAAATAGTCAAAATAATATTTTTGTTTAGGTTCCTTTCAAAAATGTCGCAACGAAAATTTTGATTCGACGGGGTCTATTTCTAATTTTCTATCACAAAAGATATAATTTTTAAAATTAAATCTATAAAATAAAAGGGGCAAAATTAACATTTCAATATACACCCTTATTTTACTCGCAAATATTTGTTCGGGCATGGGGTCTGTTCCGCGTCCGCCCCTGCGTTTGAAAAAGAACGTTAATAAAAATTGTTCGCAAAATCTTTATTTTTCTCCATGGCTCTGTCAAAAGTTAAAGGAAACCCGCGAAACTGCTACAATTCAATCAAAGAGCTCTGTTTTAGCTCAAAATTTGAAAGACTCATTTGCATCAAATCTCAAAACAACAATACTCTCTCCTCAGAAGCCATTGAAATCGCCGATAAATTCATTTATATCTTCACTAGACAACCATTTTCTCCAAATAACTCAGAATTGATCAATCTCTCACCAAAGCTCACCAATAAAGTTGTTGAAAACGTGTTAAGTAATTTAAGGAGCTGGAAACTAGCTCATTTGTTCTTTACTTGGGCGTCGAACCAATATGGGTATAAACACAATATATATACTTACAATGCCATGGCTTCGATCCTATCACGTGCTCGACAAAATGCCCCACTTAGAGTTTTGGCTCAAGATGTTGTGAATTCCCGATGTTTTATGCCTCCTGGAGCTTTGGGTTTTTTGATTAGGTGTTTGGGTAGTGTAGGATTGGTTGAAGAAGCTAATACGTTGTTTGATCTAGTTAAAAGCGAAGGTCTTTGCATACCGAATAATTATAGCTATAATTGTTTGTTAGAGGCTGTTTGTAAATCTAGTTCTGCTGACTTAGTTGAGATGAGATTGAAAGAAATGCGTGATTACGGGTGGGGTTATGATAAATACACGTTGACGCCCGTGTTGCAGGTTTATTGCAATTCTGGCAAGTTTGATAAAGCTTTGAGTGTTTTCAATGAGATTTTTGATCGCGGCTGGATTGATGAACATGTTTTTTATATCTTGTTGGTGTCTTTTAGTAAGTGGGGTGAGGTGGATAAGGCATGCCAGTTGATTGAAAGAATGGAAGATTGCAATATTAGATTGAATGAGAAGACATTCTGTGTGTTGATTCATGGGTTTGTGAAGGAGTCTAGAGTGGATAAGGCCTTGCAATTGTTTGATAAAATGAAGAACTCAGGTTTTGCTTCTGATGCTGCAATATATGATGTAATGATTGGAGGTCTCTGTAAGAGTAAACAACTTGAAACGGCATTACAATTTTACTCGGAAATGAAGGAATTTGGCATTAAGCCTGATGTTGGGATAGTTTCAAAGCTTATAACTTCTTGTTCTGATGAAGGAGCACTGAATCAGTTGCTTAAAGAAAGCCGGGAGGATATGAATGTTAACACTATGACTCTGCTTTGCAATTCTATCATGAGTATTCTTGTCACAAATGGTTCAATAGATAAGGCTTATAAACTGCTTCAAGCCATGATCAGGGACGAACCTATTGCTGATGTTGGGCTAGAGATGCTCATGAGTTTTAAGGTAACAGTTTCCCCAAATACTGCTTCTTTTGGTATTGTAATTAATACTTTATTGAAGGATGGAAAGCTGGATTTGGCTATAAGCCTCTTCCGAGATATGGTTCGAATTGGTTGTAAACAAAATGTGCTACTTTATAACAATTTAATTGATGGGCTATGCAATTCAAATAGACTGGAAGAAAGTTACGAGCTTTTGAGAGAAATGGAGGAATCAGGTTTTAAACCAACCCATTTTACTCTCAACTCAATATTTGGTTGTCTGTGTAGAAGACAGGACATTTTAGGAGCCATTAATGTTGTGAGGAAGATGCGTGTTCAAGGACATGAACCATGGGTGAAACATACTACTTCACTTGTCAAAGCACTATGCAGACATGAGAAAGCCATGGAAGCATTCAGATTTCTTACTGATATGGTGCAAGAAGGTTTCCTACCTGATATAGTTTCCTATTCAGCTGCTATGGGTGGCTTAGTTGATATTAAAAGAGTTGATTTAGCTTTGGAGCTATTCCGTGATATATGTGCTCGTGGGTGTTGTCCTGATGTAGTAGCTTACAATATAATAATAAGTGGGCTATGTAAGGTCCATAGGGTTGCAGAAGCCCAGGATCTTTTCAATGAGATGATCAAGAAGGGGCTCATTCCCTCAGTTACGACCTACAACTTGCTGATCAATGGATGGTGCAAAAGTGGTGATATTGATCAGGCCATGCTTTTTCTTTCCCGGATGTTTGAAAAAGAAAGGGTGCCAAATGTGATTACATACACAACTTTAATAGATGGGTTATGTATTGCTGGAAGACCTGATGATGCTATCATGCTTTGGAATGAAATGGAGGGAAAAGGGTGTGCACCCAACAGGATTGCTTTCATGGCTCTTATTCATGGTCTTTGCAAGTGTGGTAGGCCTGAGGCAGCTCTAGTTCATTTCCGTATGATGAAAGAGAAGGGAATGAAACCTGACACATTTGTTTTTGTAGCTTTAATAAGTGCTTTTCTTTCTGATCTAAATCCACCTTTGGCTTTTGAAATATTGAAGGAGATGGTTGATAAAGGAAATTTTCCAGATCCACTCGATAAGAACTATTTGATTGTCAGGGATGCAATAATGAAATTGTCAGAAGACACCCGAACCGCTCCACATGTTAAAAAACTTATTAAAGAGGGCAGCATTCCGACCGTTAATCTATTTGACACTGGAAGTGAAGGTGGAATTCAACCTACTATTCCATTAGAATGAGTGATTTAGATTGTTGATTTGAGCTTAAAGAAATCATTTATTTGTCTATTGTTGTGTCTGGGTTGAAGAAGCTATCCTGCTGGGTTGGGGTGATGTATTATTTTCCAAAATAGAGAAGCCATTACTTGTTCTCATCGTTATAGACTACGCCCTGCAGCAGCGTCTGAGGTACATTCCTTGGGACTTTCTTCAATTCATTTACTTGTATCCAAATTAATCTTTGTGAAATGGATACAGAGCACATAATACAATAGAGTCTAATAACTTTACAACTCATTCCATTAGTTGGAGGTAATCTGATTGCAGTATCAGTTTCTTTGGTGAATGGAAGTATAATTAGGAGTGAATTTAAAAATTAATTATATATTCTAAATACCTGTGTTAATGTGGAAATTTTTAATGACAGAAGACGATAAAGTAAAGATACCATTTAATTTGGGTTTGGGTGGGGTGAGGGTGCATTATTTAAGAAAGAGACTTAGACTTTCCTTAAATTTATATATATATATATATAAAGTGGAGAGTGAATCTTTTCAAATTGCAACTAAGAGCTGTTGTGTTTCTAATTAGGAGTGAATTTGTTAATGTGAATAATGTTAATGACACAAGAAGATAAAATAGAGATAATACATGTGGAGAGTATGAATCTTTTTAAATTGCAACTTTAGAGAAGCAGAACTTGGTGAAGTATTGGCATGGTTTAGTATAGTATGAGAGCGTAGAGTTGATTGGCATAATAAATACCTACAAATTGCTTTTGTTATGCTCTTATCTCGACCATATATAACCAGTTTTGTTACGGTCAATAAAGGAACTGAAAAATTCCCTGTATTCATAAGTTGCCTGATTGCTATCATATGCAATTTATCTTATGTTTAGCTATTTGTAGATAATAAATCTTTTTTAACTCCTTACAAGTTACATCTATTCTCTCTCTCTCTCTCTCTCTCTCATACTATAGAACTGATTTCCAATCCTATTTATAGTGTGTGATATGCTATTTGTTCCGCAAGTTATAGAGCCATATGTCCAAACAGGCTTATGTTGTAGATATGGTACATACATAGACTGTCTCTCGTCTAATAATAAAGTTACTATCACAAAAGAACAGATCATGGAAGGGACAGACTCCTTACATGATTGGATATTGAGTTCACCCCTGATTTAATTATGGCTATTTTAGACCATCTTTCTTTTACAATTTAGTTCTTGATCCAATTACTTGCTCAATTGAATTTACATATAATATTCTTTCAAGGAAGAAATAAACATTTTTACTAACGTCCTTAGTTTTCAGCTATGTACAATCTTCTCCTTCGGGTTGCCAACCAGACCATGTAAAGCCTGAGGCTCTCAGCACTTACACAAGTTGTAAGGCGTGCGCTAACTGAGGTCTAAGTTAATGTTTGGGTTCCAAATTGGTGGCAAGACTTGTGAAATGATCTGCAATCGACATGACACACTGGTAAGTGCACCCTAGAATGGTTTCATTTTGACTCAATTACTTACAGAGATCGATGAACCCTGACCGGAAGGAAGTTACTAGAATGTTAAATCTGATTAAGATTCGAAGCCCGACCATCCCTTAGTAAATCGGCTGTGTTAAAAGAAATTCACTTGAAGATTGATTTTGCCCTATTTATAATTTGATGTAAAAGGAATATAGAGATGTGCAAGACCAGTTAGGTTTTATTTTTTTAACTTTAATCAATTTATTTTTAGTTGTATTAATTGAATAATTATGGTATAGTAAAAGTTGAATGCTTGGTTCAATTTTTATTGAAACGTGTCTGTTAGCTAGACTTGGCCACCAGTTTGGTTCGGTTTCGAACCGGAACTGAACCGAACGGTTTTATAATCTTGTGAAACCGGAACTGAACCGGATCAACCTTGTGGAACCGGAACGGAACTGGACTTGATGGTTCCAGTTATTTTTTTAAAAAAATTGAAAATTAATTTTAAAAAAATAGAAAATAGATATTATTAATATTACCAAATACAAATAATGAAAAAAAATATTAATTTGAATTATTAAAAGAATTTAAACTTAAATTTATAAAAACTTAAGTTGCATAGGTACCATAAGAGGAATCAAAACTCACATAATTCCATTATTTTTTTTAGATAATTAACTTCATTACAATTATTTACTCATCATCATTATTTGTTCCTGCTATTGATCCTTTAGTTCTCGTCCCGCTTGCAGATACACTGTCGAACAAGTGTTTAAAATCATCCAGAGTATCTTCTTGTTGTCTTAGATCAGCTCGAGACTTAACTTCTTTTCTTCGTGTACCGACACTTTGACTGCTCTCTTGGGTTGAGACATTGGACATGATGTTCTCAGATGATATTGTCATTTTTTTTGTTAATATTGAAGAATTGTAAAATTAAAGGGTTATTTACGTTTTACTATTAAAGTTATGATAAAATAACAATTGGGTACTATGAATATTAATATATTACACTTTACTACTAAACTTATATAAAATTTAACATTTTACAACGTTTTCATCTAAACCGTTAGTTGACCGTCAGTTGACCTTTAAAATGATTGTTTTATCCTCCAAATAAAATAAAAGTAAAAATTACAATTATACCATTTAAAAACATATATAAATCTTATATATAACAATAAAAGAGATGCAATCAACAATCACATTTATAAAAATACTTTAGTCTCTAAATTGTCCATAAAACCCAACAAAATAAATAATTTAATTTACCAAAATAATATAATAATTAACTTTCTAATAATATCCAAAATACTTTAAAGTATAATAATAAAAGAGATGTACTAAAGAATCAGTAATTCTTTGTTTAATTATATTATTGGCAGTGGAGGGGAACAATAAAGACAATGAGTAATCGTATTGTCAATATTTTTTTTTAGTTATTATTTTTGTTCTTTCTTTCGTAATGACAAAATTACCTTTAATTTTTTAGAATATAAATTTATAATAATTTATGGGTTAAGACTTTTTATCCTTACGATGTCAGTAT
Organism: Zanthoxylum bungeanum; assembly: GCA_019454045.1. Classification (NCBI taxonomy): domain Eukaryota; kingdom Viridiplantae; phylum Streptophyta; class Magnoliopsida; order Sapindales; family Rutaceae; genus Zanthoxylum; species Zanthoxylum bungeanum. The sequence goes on along the minus strand of SKCR01048048.1, from coordinate 9,801 downwards.
GATGTCATGGTCAACTGACGTTCAACTAATGGTTTGGATGAAAAAGTAGTAAAATGTTAAATTTTATATAAGTTTGGTAGTAAAATGTAATATGTTAATATTCATAGTACCCAATTGTTATTTTATCATAGCTTTATTAGTAAAACTTTAGTAGAATTGGATTGAGAGAATTAAGAAAATTGAGAGAATTATTAGTGTGTAAACAATTGAATTATGACATTTATTTATATATTATTTAGTTAATTTTGTGATGTCTAAATTTCCCTTAAAAATAGTCGTTTTATTACTGTTATTGAGGATAATTTAGACATTATATATATATATATATATATATATATATTTATATTTATTTGGCAGGGAGTCGAGCCGTTGGCCTTGGCAAGGCCAATGGCTAGTGGCGGAGCCACTTGGGGCTCAGTGGGGGCAATTGCCCCTATTGAGCCCACTATTTTTTAAAAAAAAAAAAAAATTATATATATATATTATATATATATATTTATATTTATTTATTTATTTATTTGGCAGGGAGTCGAGCCGTTGGCCTTGGCAAGGCCAACGACCAGTGGCGGAGCCACTTGCCCACTATTTAAAAAAAAAAAAAATTATATATATATATATTATAAAATTTAAATAATTAAACAACACCCATAAATATATTATTTATTAATTTTTTGAGTTGTATTTTTTAATATAATATGTAGGCCCAAGCCCAAATTAGTTAAAAAAATTCCAATACACTTTTGCATCAATCTTATTTCTTAAACATATCTAAAATAATTATATTTAATTTGTATGTGTATAGATAATTGACTATTTTTCATTTTAAATTCACTCATTTATGTGTTTTTCCATTTGCAAAAGAATAGAGATTCCATTACATTTAAATAAAAATAAAAATAACTATATTTATACTTAGGTTTGGTTATTGATCTTCTAATTTATTGATATATTTGTAGTGATTCTTTTACTAAACCACATTGTGTATAGTTGTTATGTGTAAAATATTCACATATTAATATAAATATAATTATTTTGTATATATTTTTGTATATTTATATTTGTTCAAATCACAAATATTACGTTTTACCACTAGAATTTTAATAATTTAATTAAAAAAGTGATTAAATCTACAATAAATTAGCGGAAATTTAGTATATAATATACTACATAAAATTAAAATACATAATTTTAAAAATAAATTTTTACTTAAATTTTTAGGGTAAATTGATATTTTTAGAAATTATGGATAAAAATATAATTCTGAAAATTTTGGGTTAATTTATAAGTTTAGAAATTAGAGGCTATTTCATAATTTTCAAAAGTATAGGGATCATCTTGTAATTTCAAAAAATATGTATGAATTCATTATATATTATTTTGGTAAGAAAAAAATTTAGCCCCCGCTGACTGAAATTTCTGGATACGCCACTGCCAACGACTCCTAGTCGTTGGTAACGGTTCCAATCGGAACCGTTATGATTCTGGTTGGAACTGTGGAACCTTATGGTTCCTTGAACCGTAAGGTTCCGGTCCGGTTCCTTGGAACCGGAAGGTTTCAACTATTCCGGTTGGAATCGTTGGAACCGTCCGATTCGGCTAAGGTGACCCTAGTTCGATTCTGATTCCAAACCAAAATTGTGGCCGAGTCTACTGTTAGCTAGGTAGGACATGTACTTGATAAACATAATATAAGAACAAATCTTGTATTCAAATCTTTTACGTTTCATGTTTTTTCATTTATCTTAATAGTTTCCCATTGGCCGTCCCTAATGGGTGTGGCCTGGTTGTGCATGAATGGTTTAGTATTGTTTGTCAGGTCTTGTAGTCGAGTCTAATGATGCATTTTTTTTTATAAGAATGTGGGGAAGTGTATTTCTTGTAAGAGTGTAGGACAACCAGATATTTTACCTATTCCGTTTAAATTCAAATCGAATGATTTGATGATAAGATTTTCAACCTTAAATTTTTTTTTTTCCCACTGACCCCGTAACTGCGGTATTGGGGGATAAATTATACCTGGTCAGATTTTATTGACTTTAATTTCTGAGAATATGGATACGGTAGCTTAATTTGGGTACCATAGTCGGATCCAAAGTTCAAATTGACAACTCCATGTGAAACCTGGTATTAGTTGTGTCATTGCCATCTGCATTATTTCGTCATTATGCCAGTGACACGTTCTTTATTTTACAGTCGGTTTTGTCATTTTTTCCCTTTTTTGTTCCATACACTTCGTGGAGAAGAATACCAAGTCTAATTAAATGACTGTTTAGTGTAGAGTTTAATAAGTTTATAAAAATTAGCTCATAGAAGATAATATTTAAATGTTATATTAAATACATAATTAATATTAGTGTTAATACTAGTTTATATCCTCACAAAATTATAATATCACAACATGAGATTATTTTTCTACTAATTTATATTATAATTTATATTCCTTGATTTAAATCTAATTTATAGTCTCATTGTAATATTCTTTAATAAAATCAGCCAACCTATTTAATTTCTTTAGGACATTTTATACCCCTTCTAACCAGGGGGCAGCTTCAAAAATGGAGTGTCTATATCCAAGTTATTCCATAATTTTCTATATATACATATATATATATATATATAATATATATATATATATATATATAGATATATATATATATATATTTAAAATAACAATAATAAAATATTTAATCCATTATATTATCAAAAGTGGGACTTATAGCTAGTCTAACGTAAATGGTGTATTATTTCTAAATTGAACATGGGTTTCAACTATGAATTTATGGGCTAGGAGTTATCAAATTTAAGTTTTAATATAAATAAAGTTGGTGATTTTGTTAATAAAATATTTAGAAAATATTGATAATACATATAGCCAAAAATATATACACCTGACATAACCGTAAATTATGTTTAATTAAAATCTCAAAAGAGTTATATTAAATTATTATTTTTATCTAATTCATATTTATGGTTTTGATTGAATAAAATGTGAGTGAGTGATGGGTGTTTAATAAATAAAAATATAAACACAGAACTATCAACAATAAATATGTTAAAAAACTCAGCTTAGTTCTAAAAGATTCACTAAATATTATGAAAAATGATATATGTATAAATGAGTAATAAAATGGTGACAAAAATTAATTATAAAATACATATACTATATCGAAACTTTATGATTAGTTTTTACCATCCTTTCATACATATATTACTACATCAAATATTATTAGTAGCTATAGGTTATTTTAATCGTAGAAAAATGATAAATGAACATGCACATCAAATTACATATAACTAAAAATAAAAATAATTTGTATCATGTAATTCTATTTTTTATCTTATAGTGAATTTATACATATATATATATATATATATATATATATATATATATTTTGTGTTTACGTGTAATTTATTGTTGATATCATTACTTTTAATCTTAAAATCAAAAAATGTGGACTTTTGGGTCAACGTAGAGAAAGGAAGACAAAGCCAAAAAGAATAGCGATCACTAGTGAGGTAAAGGTAATTATAACAGTCACTTGGTGGCGGTTTGGAAGCTTGCCAAAAATACAAAAACCTGAACCCCCCCATTAAGGAATCATCATCAACCTTATTTATACAATGTGAATTGAAGTTTTTGAAGGTTTCATTCCAAAAAGCAAAAAACAATACACCTCTTCCAATCCTCTGAACAAATCAAAGGGTTTGCTATTTTATATTATTAGCTAAAACCATGGCAGGAGAATTAGCCATAGCTCAATATGGCTACAAAACCCATAAGCCTTCAGGTCTCTTAAACAGTATATTCATGTACACAGTGAACATGGCAGCAAAGACACTTGTTTCAGTCGCCCAAACCTCTAAAGCTGAGGATTCAGTGAAGTGGAAGACCACTGATCATTTGAGGTTCATGGTCATGCTTATGACTTGGCTTACTGTTTGGGTTCTTAGGGTTTTGATGGATCATTTCCCTATTACCTCTTTGCCTTGTTATTCTATCGGTTCGTTTGATTCAATACTATCATCATCATCATCATCTTCTTCTTCATCAGCTTTGGCTTTGCCATCTTCTGCTACTTCTTCACTTGATTTGGTTCTCTGTGAAGAAGTTGATGGACCTTCAATTAAAGCCCTCGGTAGATCACTTACCCATGTAAGTACACTTGCATATATGCCAACTTCTTTTTCTAATTATCTTGGTTCATATTTTAATTATTTGATTTCAAATTACTTTTTGAGTGCACAATTAATTTCGTTAGTTCAAAATTTGTATACTAGTCCATATATTTTTTCAGGGGCAAGCTTTATGTGTCTAAACTCCTCTTTCACATTAACAAATTAATTATTTACCAAAATTCAATTATATAAATTATACTTAGATTGATTGGGTACATAAATTTAGAGGTGGCCTGTGTATAGGCTGTCGACGACCCCTGGATTTATGAACAATAGGCACCAAATTATATGTATTGACAGAATTTTAGTAAATATATTAAAGGTTGTGGACCCTTATGAAATTATATGTATTCAATTCAAATATGCACTGCCGTTTGTACGTGCAGAAAATCTATAATATAACGGAAGTTTCATGTTATCCGTACAATAATTTAATAATCTGTTAGTAAATATGTTAAAATATTAAAAAATAATTAAAAAAAATAAATATTAAATTATATATCTCCGTTGTACCAAATAATAACTCTCTGTGCGTGACGTGATAAGTGGGGATCGTTGTAGCAGATTTAATTGATGATGGGCTATTGAGCAGGTGGCAACGTTTGAACAAATGGATGACACGTCTCTGCATGCAAATTTTAATACTCAGCCACGTAAAAAATAGATTCAGAACATTTGTCTTGTTCTTTCAACTTAACGATTTTTGATTTTATTTTCCTGGGAAATAATAAAGAGTAACGTACGACTTATTAACTTCGCATTCTTGATGGTTAATTGTGATACCAGTCTCAAGTCTTGGTTTACCAAAAACAATACATTAATTTCTAATTACTTTTCAAATTTTAATATATTCAGGTCCCTTAACGGCCAGTTTATTGATTTTACTACTCGTTTATCATTTCGTTAATCTGAAGGTGACAAAATGAATTTTGGTTTTAAAATTTGTAGAATGAATAAATAATATATAAACGTTGAAGTATATGCATATCGCCCTTAACCGGAGGCAGACCTATCTTTATTTTTTCTTCCTTGTCTAGAAAAAATATAATAATCTCTTTATTTGGATTCTTATTGAATTAAAATATCGATTCAATATAACTGTCTTTTGAGTATTTACTAGCGTTAAATTGGTTATTATTAAAATGCCTGAACCTGAAAATCTAGAAAATGATTGCATCCATGCATGATCCATCTAACAATTTCTGTCTTCTTAATTATATATGCTTCCTGTTCAATAGTTACTACTAGTAATAATTTTAATGCAACCTTGAGATGCTTTTGTGTTTTCACATGGTAAGCCGGTGGAAGATGAAATTTTACATTTTTTTTTTATGATTCTATTAACAGAATGTGTATTTTTCTAATATTATAATAAGAGACATTATGGATATATACTCTTCAAGAGTATTTTACTATTTTACAAGAATTTGTGTCATGAGGAATATATGATTGTGGAATGATAGGAGAATCAAGGACCGGAGGGAGGACAATTTTGTTTGTGTGAATTTAGAAATTATAATTTAATATTTCATCTTTAAAAAAAAAAAATTAACTATAAATCTTTAAATTTACAAAAGAAAAAATTTGTGTTTTCCTTTGTTCAACATCGATCCAGTTAATATATATCATTAAATGCGAGTATTTTACCATATATTTACAAGAATTTGTGTCATATGGGCACCCATTGTATTTTCATATCGTGTCATAGGTGGTGTTTTAAAAAACTGAACTATTGATCATTAAAAAACTGAACTAATTAGTTGGATCGGTTGAACGGTGATTGAACTAGCGATCGATTGAATTTTTTTGATTGAATCGATAAAAGTATATGATATTATAAATAATTTCAATTAATTAAAAATTATAAAAAATATTTAATTTTAATTTTTTTTTAAAGAACTTGTCGGTCCAGTTCATCCTAGTTTTAAGGGTTCAATCGAAGCGGACTCCCGATTCGATCAGTTCAACCTATTGATCGAGTCCGATTTTAAAACCATGATCATAGGAGCATCCAACACTTACGGTATTGGTATGGGCTTTTAATCCTGTCTAATAGACTAGTTTACATGAGTTATCTATTAAATTCATTATTCGTATCCTCTACAAGAAGCAATATCATCACCAATCCAAAGTAGTGTCATTGTGATTGTGATTCGGTAACATTTTATAGATATGTATATTCAATGCAGATTTTGGCGCTTCTGAACGAGATCCCAGCCACGTCAAGCAAATACCAATTTGCAATGACAATGGCCGACAGAATAATGGACGGGAATGCCCGTCACGACCACGTCGAGCTTCTCGATGTGAATCGAATTGCCTTATCTTCAGCCTTCGCCCGCACTTCCAGCCTCCTATACCGTTCCCTGCAAAGCACCCTGTCCCAAGACGACTCCGGCTGGCCAGTACGCACTGTCAAGGCTCTACCCTTTGGCTCTTACGTGGTTCCATATGTCAAGGGACTCAGCTCATGCTTCAACATGGTCATGTCCTGGGTAGACGCCGGCGGGTTTCGGTTGCCGAATAAGAAGAGGGATGCGGGACCATTCGGTGGCGGCTTTGCGGAGGAGTATGGAGAAGTAATGGCGGAGAAGTTGGCTCAGGAATTGTTGTGGATTACCAACAAGCTTAGGGTTTATGGTGCCGTGGAACAGGCTATTGTACAATGGAGTTGCTCACCAGGTCTTGCTTCTTTGTCTCTGACTGCAAGCCCCCGAGTCCAAGGCTTGATAGTGAAGATTTCAGGTAATGAATATCACACATCATCTATCTTAGATATGGAAAAAATGAGCGGATCCAAATTAAGGAGAAACTTCATCAACCATAATATAATTTTGTTTTCCTTTTTATTTCTATCAAATTTTTTTGTTTTTGTTTTCCTTAATGGCAGGTATATTATTTGGAGAGCTGAAGGTAGAATACGATGAAGTGATTACAAGGGAAGTGAAGTTCAAAATACTAGTACAGTGGATCCCGCTGTTTTGCCATGCACGTAATGGGCTGGCATATCCTGTTTTATCAAGCTACGAGAAATTCGAAATAGAGAGAACAATGAACGAGGTGGTCTCCAGCTTACCGGCATTGGATCAAGAAGTGATACTCACAAATTGGGTACAAGACTTTGCCATTACAGCTTCAGATTGGCCAAATCTTCAGCTATCTTATGATCGATGGTGCCAGTCTGCTCGCCAGCTCGTTACTATATAGATTATACAAATATTAGAGATGATCAGTTCAATTAATCTAATATCGAAGATGTTACAAATAATAACACTCACATTTCATGACGTCGTATGTAGTTAATTTTTAAGTGTTGTATAATGGGATCGTTGGTAATGCTTGCTTTGCTTGTAATTTGGATAACGGGTTAAATATTCTCTCTCTTTATGTCATTGTGTGTGTATATATATATATATTTGTGTATATATCATTGCTCAATTCGATGAACAAATATACAAGTACATGATGAAATAAAATTTTCTTTTTCATTTATATGTCATTTGGTAGTATTTATCATTTTTCTAAATTGATGGTTGGAATATATTATTTCATTTTTGCTGGTAAAATTGTGATGGAACACATCGTATTGAAACTTTTACAAATTAATACTGTTTAATTTTTTTAGGTTAAAATATAATGTTCACATAGTGGCAAAACAAGATTTTGGTCGTCATAATACAGAAAATATATACTTAAATAGGGTATAATATAAAATTAGTAAAATTGATTGGTCAAATATGAGGAATACAATGTCAAAATCATAAACTTTAGTGGTCCAAAACACCTTTTAATCTCCAAAATTTAAAGAAACTGTAAGTTTTGGAGTCGTATTCATTATGCATGAAGCTTAATTATCTATTAGTGCGTGATGAAAGTATAATTAGAAGAAACCTGATTTGCTGCTAACAGAACTATAAGAAGAGCAAACAAATTCTTCTGTTGCAGTGAAACGACATGTCGTCGTCAAAGCCAAGAGCAAAACAGCATATTACCATAATAAGTTTTGGACTTGAATTATCTTATTCAAAGTCAATAAACAAAATAAACGTGGGTTGACAGCCGACATGTCAAGGTTGCTCCCAAATTAAAAAATATATACAAAAAATGAGATTCAAAAGAAAGATGATATTATCAAGAATTTGTAGTATCTTGCTCGTTAATATATATTATTCTTATGGAGAGCATCAATAACGGGAAAGGAAGGCGCGCGGTGGCCGTGGTCGGAGTATGTGGCGGCCGGCAAAGTGCATGACCTTCAAATTTTGGCAATGACCGGAACCACCAGGGATATTACTGCAAGGAGAACCACCAATAGGGGGCACAGGAGCCCTTAAGGACTCGTTAAAAAAGTTCTGAAAATATTTCTGCAACAATAGTTTCTCATTATGCAAAGGTCTTGAGGCAGCAGCACCAAATTCTATTTCACATGAAGTGAACAAAATGATGAACACGAACAAAAATGTGTTTCTACTTTTGATGAATTCCATTTGATTGATGAACTTGAAGGGATATTTGATGTCTGCATTTATTGTGTACTTATATAGGGTCAGGGTTTCTATCAATTTGTTCAAATTATGTACATTGATTAATATGACTTGTGTGGAAAACTATTAGCTTGACTTGGCCTTGGTTTGAAGTTTGAACAAGTTAGATGGTCTAAAACTCTGGATCAAAAGATCAAACATACACAATACCTACAATATTAATAGGAGTAAAATTTCTTTATTTATTAAATTTTAAAAGAATGTATGTTTGAAAATGGTCATAATTAAGGGGTTTAATTTTAATTTTTTGAGCTTTAAGATAGATTATGTAAGATTTTTGCAATCTAAGCTTCTCATCAAATCATATAACATAGACTTTGGTAGTTAGAATAGTCACCGGGACTCTTGAAGTCATATATAGATGGCTTGAAAAAAACTTTGGTTCAAATGAAGCCACTGCGCGCGCCACTAGTTACAAAATTTAGCAGATAAATATTCGGGTATGATATTTAAAATATCATTCTTGAAGTCATATATTTAAAATATGTAAGAAATTATTAAATAAATTATAATTATAATTAATGCATGCAATTATATATATCATACATTTATTAATATTTGAATTATAATGGGCATTGAATTTGGGGATCGATCATGCCAAATGGGGTCTTAAACGCACATGTAACAAAGACTATATGAAGGCAAAGCTGAAATCTCATGCACGAGACAAATGCAAAAATGAAATTTGACTTCCAAAGTTTGTTGGTCAAAGTATTACTTAATTCGATGGTTCCTGTAACTTTCCTTTTCACTTTATCTAGTTATTATTGTACAAGATTATTATTTAGTTATTTCTACAAGATTAGTGTTGGGGGACTTTAATGCTAATCGATTGAAACTATGAAATAACCAAATTAAGACAAAGTCTTTAATTTAATTAGTACTCTTAGGGTGTGTTTGACGATGTGGTATATCATGTGCCGGATGTATATGTCATATCTCTCACAGCAGGCGGGCCCCGTACAGTTGTGGGGCCCGCCTGTTATGAGAGAGATGACATATACACCCGACACATAATATAATTTTCGATGTTTGACACCATGAGTACTAAACTTCCTACATTGCATAAGCTAATACAATA
>SKCR01048047.1:0-40835 GCA_019454045.1 Zanthoxylum bungeanum | reverse complement strand
AACATTGTCTCAAGAAATGCTAAATTTCTAGAGAATGAATTCCTTCTCAAGAAATATAGTGGGAGTAGACTTGATCTCGATGAGGTACGAGAAGAACTAACTAACATAGAACTAAAACACATGCCGCTCAAAAAAGCAGCAATGGAACAACCACAAGGTTATGAACTCAGAAGGTCTGGTAGGGAAAGACATGAGCCTGAAACATATGGTTTCCATATTGATGAGGAATATGATCAGGTCATTGATAATGAAGATCCCACCAGTTATGACGAAACAATGCACGACATTGATTCAGTCAAGTGGCTTGAAGCCATGAAATCCGAAATAGACTCTATGTATCAGAATCAAGTCTGGGACTGTTGGTTTTATTCTAGGTCCCAAGATCATCAAACAAGCATGAAGATGTGTGAGATACATATCAAAGAAGTTGCGGAATACTTACATTGATCGGTTGAGACGAAACAACGAACAAAACTTCAAGTTTTGTTCTTTCAAAGTGGCGCCCAAACACTGCAGTCCACTGCTCAAAAATTTCAGTTTTGAGTCTTCAAGAATCCAAGATTTCGAGCTCCAATCTTCGTCAAACGATTCCCGGCTCGTGGGTGGGTTTCCCTAACACCTTCGTATAACTCTCGGTGTGCTAGCACTTGGCAATTTTGGCACAAAACGTGCCCAAAAACCATCATCATTCACGCCCAAAACAGTGCAGTCCACTGCCTTTGGGCGTGAGCAAGGTTGAAAGAAAGAGAAGAGATTTTGTGATTTAGGTTAGGGGAAAAGGTGTCCAACACTTTACTTATATATTTTCCAAATAATAACAAAGCATTTACCATTTATTTTATGCCTTTTAAAAAACAATAAAACAAATGTAAATGTTTATTTAACTCTTTTACCCTTGGTAAAAGGTGAAAAGGAAAAGCATTTCACTTTTCCAAAAAGTCAAAATATTTTCCCCCCAAAATTTTCCCTCCAAATCTCAAAGGTCAAAGTCAAAGAGTCAAAGTTACTTTTCCAAAAGGTGTTTTGACTTTTATGACTTGCGATGCGATTTGCGATGCGACTTGCGGCACGTAATTCAAAATCGACGTAACTTCGTAAACACATTCTGAGCTCGGTTTCGATAATTCTAAATTAACGATTTTCTCGATGCCTCGTTAATAAATCCAATTTATTAATCACGTCGCTTGAGAATTAATTCTAAATTAATTCAAGTGCCCGAATTAAAATCTAATTTTAATTCCTAATCGAAATCCAATTTCGTTTAATATATTGAATATATAATTTACCGATTAATTCCAAATTAATCGTTCTCTCTCTTTAAATTGATATTTTATCCTAGATAAAATATCTCCGCAATTAATTCCAGATTAATTTTCTCTCTCTTCAAATTAATCCCAGATTAATATATAATGTGAGTCATACGTCATCGGTGTATCATTGGGAAGCGACCCATGAGATCTCCGGATATGTTGGCAGTAAATTCGGTCGTCGGATTATCCGAACACGTAAGTACCAAGTATTACGTTTTACCGATTTACAAGACAATGTTGGCCTCTAGCAAAGCGCCATGCCTACCCAATTCTCCGAAAATATCCTTACAGGAATATGTGATCTATATCAGGCGTAGTATACGTAGTATTGTGTATTTCGATCCAGTATTGGATGATCACGTGCTAGGCTGAGGCTGGATATGTGTCTGCCCCGTACGAAGCACATGTCGGATGTCTGGTAACTAGTCTGTATAATCGGATATACATGACCTAGTCACAATATCCCGATAGCCGCGCATCATATGAGAGCACTAATACCGTATCCTACGTGACCATCATCTCCATATGACTGGAGTGACACTTCCGTCTTGACATCACACCCAATACACTACGATTCTCAACATACCCAGCATCGGCATACACAGAACCTGTTAAAGCCCTGGACGACCTCAACTAAAGTATATTGATTGTCGCAAGTATTAGCGGTGCAAGTCTCGGGTTAAGACCAAATACACCTACCCTGATTGCAGACTCCCACAGACACAAAGCCATACTACCAATGGGTTTCTGCGGTGGTCTAATCCAGAGCGAAGCTGTTTCCCGTACCATCGGTGAAACACAACCTCCTATTACACTTGCCTGAGTATCATATACCCAGATATACGAGAACTATGCCATTATGTCTCACATAACACGCACAAGTGTAATACTAGTCTTTTACGCATCTATCGATGTCCAATCTCGACAATGCTCTGACTAGGGATGTTTAATGATTTATCCTTCGTTGATTGATACTGTCTCATATCATTCTCAATCTAGGAACAAATTATAAGGACCTCCTATCATTTATATATCTAAGGTGATCTAATCACAAATGATAAGAGTGCAATCTCCTTTGTCACATAGTTAATTTGTACAACAACACTATGATCTGTACAAATAGTGACGCTATGGGTCATAACTGTCCAACAATCTCCCACTTGGCCTTTAGCCAGTCACTCGAGTGTCTAACACCCGAACTATGTACGGTTGGCTCAAACTGTTGAGAACTGCTTTCGTCAGCGGATTTATATGATTATCATCTGACACGATTTATTCGATTATCACATCACCATGATGTATGATCCGAACGAATCAGATGAATAGTCGAAGTATGTATCTGGATCGTTGATGAGACCATTAATTCTTTAGCCTGTGCTGACGCCCAGCTCAGCCGCTAACAGAACTATATCTAATCCAATTAGATTTATTTATTGACCCAGATGGCTCCTATTGCTGCCTCAGATGCAGAAATAATCCGCATTTGTTATTTATTCGGTAACAGTATCTTGCTTGGAAGATTTCCAGCTCACTGTACCGTTATTCAAACTGTATAGTACCGTTTGCAACTTTTAGTCGTCTTTATCGGTTCGGAAACTTGCAGTAGTGATCCCAGTCACTTCAAGTTCTCCTTCTCCACAGATTAAGACAGCATCCTTAGATCTCTAAGATTCTAATGGATGTTCTTAACATCAATCAAGTGACTATTACTTGGATTGGCCTGATTGTGAATCCATATGCTCAAAGAGTATGAGACACCAGGTCGCTTGCATTTTAATATACAATTTCCCAGAGAGTCTTAACAACTTAAATCTATCCTAGTAGATCTTTATTCCCAGAATAAAGGTTGTTTCTCCCGAGAATTCTACGGAGAATTTTCTCTTGAAAGCCAAGCTTTCACCGATTATTTTATGGGAATATCATTTCCAAGAAATGAATATATATTACATTATCATTATTTTAAGGACAGCCACTGTCTGTGCACTCCCACTAACCCTCTCATATACACAAGAATCATTCTGTTTTGAATCAAATCATTGACTATCATGATTACATCAAAACAATAGTTCCAAGAACTTTATGCTTGCTTCAACCCAAACATGGATCGAACAACACGCAAACCTAGTTTGCTGGTTTAGATACGATAAAATCATCAGGATGTTATAAACATCATCCAAAAGGTTTCCTTTTAAGGAAAGCGATTTTGATCTTTAACTGACACATTTCATGAATGAAACGTGCAGCTACAGCAAGCATTATCCAAATGGATTTACTGTGGCAACATGTAAAAGGTTGAACCGTAATCAACACAATGTTGATAACGATACCTTTCCGCTACAAGCCTAGCTTTGTACGTTGGTATATTTCCTTCCATGTATTCTTCCTTGAAGACTTATACAGTACCCATAGGCACAATGCCTTATGGTACATCAACTTGTGTCCAAACATAGTTGTTATTCATGGAATCCATCTTGGACTCATGGCACTTTGCCATAATAGGAGTCGATACCTTGTATCACTTCCTCATACGTAGTTGGGTCTTCCTCAATAAGATTGACATCTTTATGAGGTGACATCAGAAACCCATACCCCAGGTTGTTTTCTGATTCTCTCCGATGTACGCGGTTCTTGTGTATTTGAGGATTACTGGTATAGTTTCATCATTGATGAACTATTTGTGTTCCATGAAGGACTTCTTGCCTTGAAAAGTATCACTCCGATTTTCATCGAGTTTTACTGTCCTCCCACTTACCACTGCATATCGGTATTCCTCTAAGGAAGACTGCATGGTGAGCAACAATTACAATTGTTCTCTAGTGAGTTGTATAAGTACTATACTTATGGTTTTCCCTAGGATAACTTACATTTGGCACTTATTCGATTTAGGTTTTAGTTTGGCATCATCCAAACATATGCCCAACATACCAAAATCTTTAGGAGTGAGAAACCATGTTTCTATCCCTGATCATATCTAATATGAATTCTGTCTAACAGATTAATATGGAACCTTATTCCAAATAAGTTTTGCACTGTTAATGCATATCCGTTGAAGGAAATGGTAGCTCAGAGCGACTCATGATAAACCTTATCATGTCCAACAAAATTCGGTTTCTCCGTACGGACACACCGTCAAACTGACGTGTCTCGGGAGGAGTCCTCATTTGAAAGAATACTATACTCTTTCAAGTATATGTGAAACTTATTGCTTAAGTATTTTCCATTTCGGTCTTACAGTGACGGTTTAATACTTTAGCTGATCTGTTTGTCTACTTCGTGTCGAAACTTTAAAAGTTTCCGATTTGTGTTCTTCAAAAGTAACACATAACCATAACGTGATGCCACACCCGTTAAGGTCACAAAATATTCATATCCACATCTAGCCTAGCTAGATATGGGCCCACTAACTTCACTATGAATAGGGCTTATAGATCGATGGCATTTATCACTATTACCAAGTAAATAGTATTTTAGGTACTTTACCTAAAGAACTAGATTCGTAGACTTTATTTGAATAATCAAATAAGTCCTAGTACCCACTCTTCAAAAGTGTGGATATACGTGTCTTGTTTATTGTGTCCTAGACAACAATGCCACATTTAAGTTTCATCTGATCAGATCAGTATGAGCTATTAGTTTGTCATATTATATGTTCGAGATTTTATTTATATTCAAAATATAAATACTGTTATTCACATCTAATGTGTTTATCTAAATGTCATCTTTATATAATGAAACACTTTAGTGTTCTAGAATATAAAGGTTTATCCATAATGGAATAAACACTGATATAGAGATAATGTTTCTAGTCTAACTAGTTACATTATAACAGTTTCCTAATTTAAGTACATACCCGAAGGTAGTCCCTAAATTTAGGTATCTATGGTCGAAACAGTGACTCTCGTCCCGTTTCCGATTCGCAGATTAACCTCAGCTTGAAGTCAGTATCCTGCTCACAGCAGATTCTGAACATCAATACATATATTTTTATGTACCACACTAAGTATTTAAAATCCAATTTCAATACTAATAGTGAACATAATAATGACGAATATATTTAAAGTCAGAGCCTTGTTCTTTCTTTAATTCCTTCATGTCTGCCATATCCAAACGGCAGTCATTTTGGGATATGTTCTTTATCTTCCCAGAAGATCATAATGATTTTGCCTTTACCCTTTTTCAATATTTCAGAAGTCTTTGGCCAAGCCTTGGATTTCTAGAATATTGACGTAAAGTGCGCCTTGTGCTACTTTTCTAATTGCAAAGTTTGACTTTTATCTCCTTGAGATTAGTCATTAATTCTCCAAGAATTATTAATTGCAAATATAATACTTCTTAAATCTAAACATAGATTTATTACAAGTATATTGAATTAAGCACTAAAGTCATCATCACATAAATCTTCCAAAGATTATGCTCTACTATTTGCTTAATTCTGGGCTAAGGCATAATAGGTTATTTTATCAAATAAAGTAACTTATTATTTATTTCCAGGACCATCCTGAAATTTCATTCCCAATTTGAAAATTTAAACCATTTAAATATTGTAATCCAAGATTATATTTAAACGTCCAATCTTTCAAAGTTTCTTGATTTTAATAGTCCAACTATTTAATCAATTATTTCAGGTACTATTTATCATAATGATTACAATAATACAATTATTTAATCAACTATAATATTAATTCAATTATATTGATTACTATAATCCAATTATAAAATCAACTATTTATTGAATTTATTTGAATATAGTCTAACTATTAAAACAACATTAAATATTAGTCCAACTAATACTTTTAATTATTTGACGAGTGATATTTGTTTGAGCGCGTATGGCAAGTATTTGAACGAATATTGCAAATTCAATTTTTGCCTCCCATTATTTTTCGGCAGCCTCTAACCCTCTGTCGAGTACTCGGGAAACCGCGTTTCCTAGTGGGCTAGGATCCCGTTAAATAACACACAATCTTGACTTTGGCCAACAAATTGTATGATATTTAACTAGGTAGATCTCTAAGATCAATTGGATCCAATCCAATTCCTAGATCCAGTAGGCGGATATCCAAATCCTTAACATATATCTTATATATGCCAATACATCCAATGTATTGCCAAACCTTTTTCCTCTGAATCAACTAAGCCTTGGCTTTGGCACAACAAGCTTAATGATCCCAGTCAAGAGCGACCCATTGACCATGGAAAGCTTCGTAATCAATGTCGATGGACAAGAAGTGGCCTTGACTTTTGCCAACAAACCACAACTTGGACAAGACACCAATATAGAACAAAACTCTCGTGATTCAAACACATCTTCGACGAACAAAAGGCTTGACTTTGACCAACAACCCAATGCCAATCTCGGATCTTGAGTAAGAATCACTCAATGGAAGGAAAAACGCATGATATTTGATGAGGGACCAATTATTATCTTTGTTAAGGTCTCATCTGTTGGGGTTGGTGCTCAGAGCGCCAATCCGGACCGTATTTATGTCTGATTCATGAATACGAACATCCCTTTATTCCATAATATTACTTAATTGTGGTTGCACCTTTTGTTCTTATATATGTATTCGATCTAATTACTATTAGATTGAAACTAAATGTGATTTAGTGATATGTGTATATTAGACAAAGGCCCGATAATATATAATGCAGTACACAGTTACAAAGTTAGTTTGTAATTGACATTGGGAAGTGTCACTGCTAAATGTATATTATCAAATAAAGTTCCTGGTCAAGATTCACTAACACGGGTCGGTTAGTCAAATCTGTTTAGACCAGTACATGTCGTATATCGGGACTCGGTCCGATGGTTTATCCTAATAAACCATGAGTCTGCGAAGACTCGTATAGACATGTAGGTGTTTATAATAGATAAACACTGAACGGCTCACCGAAGATTCTTAATGGATGGTACGCCAACGTCAATAAGAATCTTCTCTGGTTGAGTAGCATAGTGGTCCTTCGACTTGAGACACCACTGTGGATGTATGAGATATCCTCCACACTTAGATGGCAGTCACGTCACCGATCTATTTAGATCAGAGCTCCGCTTGTTCGTTGGGTGTGGACTGATCCTCATGATATCCTGTGTGTGTCAAGATAGGATCCGTCAGTTCCGTGTACAGAGCATAGGTAGTCCATATATAATTAGCAGTCTGTTAAATCTGTGGCCACAGTATACTTCGGAAGTAAGTTCCGAATGTTATGTAGAGATTGCTAATGAATACGCCGACGGGATAACACCTATAGAGATTTGACGTTTACATCTATATCTCTGGGATTATCCGGATACCTGTGACGGAGAGATTATACGTATGCAATGACCTCGACCTGTATGATTCAGCTAGTTTATCCGTGGTCGTCATAATTTACGGGTGGATAAATTATGGACACGAAATTGGATTTTGTGACGGATATACCTGAATCTAGAGAGTCTCACTAATGAAATATACTCGTAGAGCACTAGGGCGACTTTTATGAATAATGATGATTATTTATAAATCGTTTAAACGTTAAACGAAAAATACATGCGAACGGGCCGAACTGTCATTTGCTAATTAATGTGTATTTGTATTTAATATATGATATTATGAAATACACATTAATAAATTGTCAAATAAAGGTATTTGACATATATCATTAATATATGTATTGAGATATTTAAAGTAAATATAATACATATATTTGAGATATTGTATTTAATTAATTATTTAATTATTTAATTGTTAAATAATTAATATAATTAAAATATAAATATCTTACCAAATGATAAAGTTAGGAAATGATTATAAGTGTAAAAGTTTAACTTTACATTAAATGAAAAAGGTAGTCAAATTGGATTTGACTTATTTGATATTTGTTTTAAATAGTTTAAAATTAAAAAATATCAATTTCCTTTTCTTTTTCCTCATTTTCGGCCATGACCTTAATTAAATATAATGGTTATATTTTAGTTTCAATTGTTGACTTAGTTGAATAATTCATTAAAGTGTAATGATTTAGAAATCAAGTTGACAAGTTGTAAATTAAATGAAACAAAAATATAATATCTAGATATTTCTTCCTCAAATTTCGGCCAAGGCTAAATTTGTGGAGTATATATTGTTTGTTTCATCTTTTAGGGTTTAACAAGTTCATTTGATACAAAATAAACATAATAGAGTTGAGAGAAAAAGGCTTGGAAGCTAAAGAAGAAAGCTTGGAAAAATCATGCTTTTGTAAGTTTTTCTTTAAAGCTTCAACATAGAAAATGTTTCTAACATCCTTAGCTTCATCTTGTGTTGCTTTGATGTGGTCTCTCTACTTATAGTTTGTGTTTTAATTGTTGTGAACTTGAATGAAAGATGTGTGTATGTAAGTAGCCTTGAAATGGTTTCAAAGGCTTGCTTTTGATTTTTGGAAAATCAAAGTTGCTAATCTAGAGTTGTTGATCCACTCTTAAATGACCTAGATTGATCTATAGTTATTTCATTGTGTTGAGACTTTAATTGGATGAAAGAATGATGATTAAAATGATTGATTTAACCAATTTGGTCAAATTTGTCCAATTTGAAGAAATTGAAAAATTAGGGTTTAAGACCTTGTCCAAATTTGGGGCTTTTCATATATGTTGTGTATTTGGATGTGTATATGATATATACAAAGTTTCATGTTGATTGGATTTCATTTGGATGTGTCTTGAAGCATGAAACCAAAAATGCACAAGTTGGAAGCTTAATGAAGCTCTCGGCCAAATGGGTCAATTTGGGATTTTTGTTGCCTTATGTGTTTTGATGTTTTGAACATGCTAAGTTCATCTTAGAAATGATTTAGAATCATTCAAAATTGATTAGATCAATTTCGGACTAAAATGGACAAAATACCAAGTGTAAGGGTAATTCGGTAAATTCACTTAAATATGATTTATTGAATTTTATTTCATGATTTGATTATTGGATAATTAAATAAATATGTTTATTTAATTAATCCGAGAAAAACTTTTGAAATCGGAAAATTTGATTTTCCACCGCTTCCGCTGCATTACCGATATTCCCCCTAAAACCCCTACAAAATGGTATCAGAGCGAGTCTGATTCTAGGCCTCCATAAATGATTAGCTTGTTTTTATTCAATGTTTAATCATGTTTTCTTGACTTTATACATGCATGTTATAATCTAATTTGATTAGATTTAGGGTGTATGACACTTAATGGAATATCCCCGCTAAATAAGGTTTTAAGGTAACTAGTATTTGGAATACTTGTTTCTTGGTCCGTCTTGTCAATACGGTTTATAAATATATTTTCGTTGACTACATCCGAGACCGTGCCTCTGCTGTGAGGATGTAGCTGATAGAAATTTATTTATGCCGGATTTATATTAGATAATAGATAAATTCAAGCGAAAGCGGAATCCTGAACGTGCCCTAGCTGTCAGGGTTACGCAAGTAACTTGAGTTTATCATTGACGAGTTTAACCTTGGTACGTCCTTGTGGGCCTGCCTTCGCAGCGACAACGAGAAACGACCAGGACCGGAACCTAGGAATCACTAGTGAGTGATTGACAATGAGTTGTCTACCTGTGAATATACGTAGGCGAGACCGTGCCTCTGTTGTGAGTCGAAATATATTCATGGGGTCCTCTTCCCATTATGGAATTCGATTTAATTATTGAATTCTCGTCTTTCCGTTGGGGATTACGGTAATACGTAAAATAATGGGAGGCACTGCTAAGTTTAAAATATTCCATAACTTAGGCAGTGTGTATTATTATGGAAATTGCCGCTTGTTCGTTTCCTTATTCTATTACTTATATAGAATTGAACTTTTGATTACTGCATACATATTTTGATATGTTATATGACTTGACACTTGGTTGCAGTTTTTTCTAGAATAGGTTCTAGATACTATTAGACTAGGATATTATTAGATTAGTCTAAACCATCGGGAACTGTTGTTCCGATTTTCTTCAAAAATCAAGATGGTAATGACTTAGTTTCTAAGTCATGATAGATAATCTAGATAGATATTCCTTTTAGGATATAATAAAGTAGAGATAATAGTTTCTTATGCAGTAAGAATTGACTTGAACTAGTTCGTGTCACGAAATTCTTGACTGGCATTAAGAAAGCCCCATTAGGTATTTGTTTATCTAGTAATGACATTTCTTAGCTTTAATGACCTATAGAGGCAAAGCTTTTGACACAATTTGCTAATCAATTATTTGCAATTGTTGTGAATAGTTGAATGCAAATAGTAAAGCTAAAGAAAGAAGATGCGTATAGTTGTGTATAGAAAATATCGATTTTCACAATGCTACAACTATAGGTATTGTATACCAGATCTCCCGTCTAGTTATTTGAAATATTAGTTAATGATTGTTTTTGATATTTGATATCATAACTTACGACTATTTGATAGTTACATGTTCTTTAAACAATTGTTATATATATTTCAAAATACAACTGGTAGTGTCATTAACGTAGAGATAAACATTAAGAAAATTATTCGGTAAAGTAAATAATTTAGAACAGTGCTTTATGAGTTTAATCACTTAAGCATTAGATGCTTATTCGTATGGTAAAGGATGGTTTGATACTAGATCAAACCACACATCCTTATCCGTTTAATGAATATTGTATTCAAGAAGGTGATTAAGATCTCGTTTAACCGATGATTTGTCATTAGACCACCAGATTTATTTTATTGATACATTGGATGTATGTAGTTTAATAAATTGTAATTGCTTAAGGTAGTTTTCTTTACTTCGTAACTTAGCTTATGAATTGTCATAACTTAGTTACGTGTTTCTAAAAGAACACATATTGAACGTCTTGATATGATCAAGAACTTTCTATCTGTTCTGATGAAACGTAGATTGAACATTTTTGATTTATTCAAATATATTCAATCTAAAGTTTTTAGAGAACTTTATCCTCAAAATTCATTACATGTCTTTGAATTGTTTAAAGATCTTTGATACGATCAAACTTATGAATTTAAAGCAATTAGTTCTAAGGTTATTCAATGAATATGATTCTTATTCATATTATTCTTCCATGATTCCATCTTGATGGAATTGAGTAGTGGGAGTAATCGAATCTTATATGATTTGATTCGTTCGATATTGAACATTGTCGAATTAGTTTCAATACTCTTGGGGTTATGCTCCAATAACACTAATCCATCTCTGTAATTAATGTTCCATTATTTTCTACAGTTGCATATATGATATGTATAGGTAGAAAATTTGAATCTTGAAAAGTTTAAGATTTGAATATTTCTTTTATATAATAGTTATATAATGGAAATTGCTTACACCTTGTAGGTATAAGTAAAAGTTTATCGTTTATTCTGTTTAATAGAATATTGTATTCTATTTGATAGAATATCTTTCCTACGATCCTAAGTAATAAAAATCGTTTTATTACTTGGTGTGTAACATCGGATGTTAACCATTGTAAAAAGGACTTGACTTAATGAAGTCAAATGTGAGAATGATAAATTTTAAATGGAACTACGTAATTAATAAGATGAAATAACCCTTATACATCTTCCGTACAAGTCCAATAGGATAACAGAATCATTCACGAGTATTTGATACTTAATGGTTCCGTTGTTTTCTTACTGAAGAAAATTATCCTATAACTTATAATGGAAGCGATATTTGATATCGATTCTGGAAGTTCACCATTGAACCATAGATCTAAGATTGTTCATAGCTTACTACGATCAAGTTTTGAATTGATTAAGCTTTCATTATGAATTAGTTCATGATATGTGCTAATTGTTTGCGCAGCGAAAGCAATGTGAGCTTATTAAAGGTTTAACCTTCACAATATGACAGTGAGAAAAGTTATACTCAGCAATCTATTGTAGATTCTAAGGAAACTTATCTCTAGTCATACTAATTGAACAATTTAAGATCTGTTGGTTAATGTTGATAGTAAACTGTACATTTTGGCTAAAGAATGCAAAGTGGCCTTTTTTGAATGACTTATTCAAATAAGAGATCAGTTGTGGTTTCTTTGTTTGAAGAGTTCATTCTGGAATGGCCCTAGAGTTTGTGCTCTGCTGAGATTGCAGTTTAGTGTTCTAGCTTATAGAGCCTATTGTAGACTCTGATAAGTCTTTTGGAAATCTGTGTTCTCTGTTTTTGATATAATCAGATTGTCTGATCTTGTCAAAGTACATAGAATACATATGTGCTCGAAGGGTTAGTGGGAGCGTACAAATTACTTTCTAGTGTTATATATCCTAACAACATTATCATTATTACAGTAATAATGAGATGTTAGTAAGGTAAAAGATTTACCTAAGTCTTCTTTACTCCGTGAAAACAGTGGGAGTAGTCTCTGTTATATTTGATATAAAGTTTTATATATGATATAAAACTTGGAGACTTGTGAGATACTCCTATTATTCGTACATTAGATATGATCTAATAAAGGACATAACTAGGCTATCTGTGTGACAGTTAGTATAACTGTTTGACAGTTAATGTGTGTCTTGTATATCGTATTCATCTTTCGTAAAGGATGATTCCTTTTCAGAAAGAGATATTGGTTAGAATTTCTAATCAATCTTATGTATCATTTGATGATGACATAATGAATACTTTATAATGTGCGATTAAAGATATCAATTTAATCATAATTGTTATGAGTTATTTTGATATCCTATAGACCATATGATGGATCTTGAAACACATTCTTTATGACCTTTGAGATATTAAGAACGAGTTTCTGGTTCATGGAGAATACAATCTACAACCATTAGGGTCATATTAGTTTTGAGACTAATTATGACGTTAGACTGTCTACGTCATAAAGAGTCACAAAAGATACAGTGGGAGTGTCACGAAGGATTCTACTAACTGAGTAGAATTAGAAGCAACTTATTAAGTATTGACTTATGAAGTTGCAAAGTGACCTTATAAATTAGAAGTTTTAAATTGGTTTTGTGCTTACGGTTGTCCATATAGTATTTTGGATTTGATCCCTAAATACTTGGACAACTTAGTAGTTGTAGCACAATACTGATGTAGCATCAGAATCATATTAATGTATAATCTAGATTATACAAAATATGAATAATACTGACTGTGGGAAAAGATGGAGTTTGTTTGACAAACTCAATGATTCATAGCAGACTTGTTTCTTACCTCTTAAGTACTGGTGAGCTTTTGAGGGCCATGTGCATATGATACACATTGAGACGTGTATATGATACCGTTGATTGGCACTAGATCAAGTGGGAGAAATTGTTGGGGTTGGTGCTCAGAGTGCCAATCCGGACCGTATTTATGTCTGATTCATGAATACGAACATCCCCTTATTCCATAATATTACTTAATTGTGGTTGCACCTATTGTTCTTATATACGTATTAGATCTAATTACTATTAGATTGAACTAAATGTGATTTAGTGATATGTGTATATTAGACAAAGGCCCGATAATATATAATGCAGTACACAGTTACAAAGTTAGTGTAATTGACATTGGGAAGTGTCACTGCTAAATGTATAATTTGTTGAGATTCAATCAATTCCCAAGGATCATAAATCATGCATAAAACAAGTTGAATACAACCAAATGAGGTGCGGAAAAGACTCACATGGATCGGTTGGATGCGGGGTGATGGTGGACCAAATTCGGCCTTGGTGTTGCTACCTCCCTCCAAGCTCGGCAATGGCAGTAAAATGCAGTCCATTTTCGGCTTTGGGTGGTCCTCCATGGATGCTCAAAGTTCCAAGCTTCACAAGGTGATTCCTTGCTCATGAACTCACTTCCCTATCACCTTAGAATGCCTCCAAGAGTGTGCTAGCACCAAGATCTTGCAACAAGATCAAAGCTTCTCCAATTAATTCGGTCAAACCAGAAAGATGGAGAAAAATCGGTCTTGAGACCTTGAGAGAAGAAGATGAAGTTTTGGCTCCAAAATGAGCAAAACCGTAAAAACCTTGGAAGAGAGAGAGAGTTTCGAATTTGGTGAGAGAAAAGAAAAAGAAATGTAATTGGTTTTTATAATTTCAAAATTATTAAACCATTTACCAATTTTCAATAATCAAAAGTCAAAAGTACATGTCTTTTCACCTTTATTTCCATCACCACTCTCTTTTCACATCAAGTCACTTCACATCACATGTCAATCTAATCAATTGTCATATCACTCAAAGTGACATGATTTGACGCTTGATGTGACGCTAGATGCGACTAGCGATTTGACGCTTGATGTGACTTGCGTCGCCGCACTCGAATTCGAAATACGAATGCGCTCGCAATCACACTCGGGCTCGGGTTCGCTAATTCTAAATTAACGATTTTTCCGTTGCGTCGTAATTAAATGATTACGCCTAGCGAATTCACTATTCACGTCGCTAACGAATTAATTCTAAATTAATTCGTTCGCCCGAATTAAAATCTAATTTCAATTCCGCGTCGAAATCTAATTTCGTTATAATATATCGAATATATTTATTTATCGATTAATCCCAAATTAATCGTTCTCTCTCTTTAACGATATTTTATCCGAGATAAAATATCTCCGTAATTAATCCCAGATTAATTTTCATCTCTCATCGAATTAATCCCAGATTAATTAAAGTGCGAGTCATACGTCATCGGTGAATCTTCAGGAACCGACCCATGAGATCTCCGGATATGTTGGCAGTAAATACGATCGTCGGACTGTCCGAACACGTAAGTACCTTGTACTACGTTTATACCGATTTACAAGACAAGGTTGGCTTCTAGCAAAGCGCCATGCCTACCCAATTCTCCAGAAATATTCTTACAGGAATATATA
Organism: Zanthoxylum bungeanum; assembly: GCA_019454045.1. NCBI lineage: Eukaryota > Viridiplantae > Streptophyta > Magnoliopsida > Sapindales > Rutaceae > Zanthoxylum > Zanthoxylum bungeanum. Next base: position 25,740 of record SKCR01048047.1, on the reverse strand, counting down.
GATCTATATCAAGCGTAGTATACCGCAGTATTGTGCATATCGGCCCAGTATCGGATAGTCACGTGTTAGGGCTGGGGCTGGATAAGTGTCTGCCCCGTCCGAAACACATATCGGATGTCTGGTAACTAGTCTCTATAATCGGATATTCATGACCTAGTCATAATATCACGATTGGATGCGCATCACTTAAGAGCACTAATACCGTATCCTGCGTGACATCATCTCCACTATGACTGGAGTGATACTTCCGTCTCGACATCACATCCAATACTCTACGACTCTCTGATAAACCCAGAAGTGGTAGACACAGAACCTTTAAAGCCCCCAACCACCAAATCCAAAGTTTATCGATTATCGTAAGTATTAGCGATGCAAGTCTCAGGTTAAGACTATACACACCTACCTCGATTTCGGCCTCCCATAGACACCTATTCATAATACCAATGGGATTCCGAAGGGGTCTATCCAGAGCGAAGCTGTTTCCCGTACCATCGGTGAAACACGACCTCCTATCGCACTTGCATAAGTCTCCAACACTTATATATATGAGAACTATGCCGTTGTGCCCTCACAACGCGCACAAGTGCAATACTAGCCTATTCCGCATTATCGATGTCCAGTCTCGATAATACTACGGCTAGGGATATTTAATGATTAATCCTTTCGTGGATTGATACTGTCTCATATCATCTCAATCCAGGAACTAATCATAGGGACCTCTCTTCATTTATATATCTATGGTGATCTAATCACAAATGATGAGAGTGCAATTTCCTTGTTACATAGTTAATTTGCTACAACAACACAATGTTCTGTGCAAATAGTGACGCTATGGGTCATATTATCCAACAATCTCCCACTTGGCACGTAGCGAGTCACTCAAGTGTTCCAACACTTGAACTATGTAAGGTTCGCTCAAATTGCTGAGGAAAGGGTTTCGTCAGCGGATTTGTTTTTTTTTTTTTTTTTTTTTTTTCTTATCGTCTGACGCGATTTACACGATCATCACATCGCCACGATGTATGATCCGAACGAATCAGATGATATAGAAGTATATATCTGGATCGTCGATGAGACCTTTAATTCCTTAGCCTGTGCTGACGCCTAGTTCAGCTGCTAACAGAACTATATCTAATCTAATTAGATTTATGTTCGATCCAAATGGCTTCTTTTGCTGCCTCAGCTGCAGCAATAATCCGCATTAGTTGTTTATTCGGCAACAGTTATCTTGCTTGGAAGATTTCCAGCTCACTGTCCCGTTATTCAAACTTTATAGTACCGTAGTATTTAATAGTTTGGAAACTTGCAGCGGTGATCCCAGTCACTTCAAGTTCTCCTTCTCCATAGTTTAAGACAGCATCTTCAGTTCTCTAAGATACTAACAGATGTTCTCAATTTCAATTTAGTGACTATCACTAGGATTGACCCGATTGTGACTCCATATGCTCGAAGCGTATGAGACACCAATACAAGTACATTTTAAATGTACGATTTCCCAGAGAGTGTTAACAAACTCCAAATCTATCCCAGTAGATCTTTATTCCTTGAATAAAGGTTGTTACTCTCCAGAATTCTACGGAGAATTTCTATTGAAAGAATATCTATGAAAGCCAAGCTTTCACCAATTGCATTATGGGAATTTCACTGTCAGTGCGTTCTCCCACTAACCTTCTTATATACACAAGAATTATTTCGTTTTGAGTCAAATCATAAACCATTATGATTATTTCAAAACGACAGTTCGAAGAACCTTATGCTTGTTTCAATCCAAACATGGATCGAATAACCTGCAAACCTTGTTTGTCGGTTATACAAAATCGTCAGAATATTATAAACATTCTCCAAAAGGTTTCCTTTTCAGGAAAGCGATTTTGATTTATAACTGACACATTTCATAAATGAAATATACAGTTATCTTCAAGCATTTTCAAAATGGATTTACCATGGCAACAGGTAAAAGGTTGAACCGTTATTAACACAATGTTGATAACGATACCTTTCCGTCAAAAGCCCAGCTTTGTACGTTGGTATGTTGCCTTTCATGTATGTCTTCTTGAAGACGTTTAATGTACCAATAGGCACAATGCCTTGTGGTACAACAACTAGTATCCAAAATAGTTGTTATACATGAAATCCATTTCGGATTCATGGCACTTGCCATAACCGGGAGTCGATACCTCGTATCACTTCCTCTAAACGTAGTCGGATGGTACACCTCCATAAGATTTCCATCTTCATGGGGCGAGATCAGAAACCCATACCCTAGGTTGTTTTCTGACTCTATCCGATCTACTAGTTTCTTGTGTATTTGAAGATTAATGGTATAGATTCATCATAGATGAACTATTTGTGTTCCATTAAGGACTTCGTGCCTTGAATAGTGTTACTCCGATTTTCATCGAGTATCACTATCCTCCCACTGACCACTGCATATCGGTATTCCTCTTAGGAAAACCGCATGGTGAGCAACAATTACATTGTTCTCATGTGGGATTTATAAGTACTATACTTAAGGTTTCCCTTAGGATAACCTATATAGGCACTTATCCAATTTGGGTCTTTAGTTCGGCATAAACCAAACGTTATGCCTGGCATACCCAAATTATCAGGAAGGAGAAACCCCGTTTCTTTCCTGTTCATATCCTATATGATATCTGTCTAACAGATTTATATGGAACCTTATTCTAAATAAGTTTTGCACTGTTAATACATATCCCATTGAAGGAAATAGTAGCTCAGAGCGACTCATGATAAACCTTATTCTGTCTAACAAAATTCGATTTTGGTTCGGACACACCGTCTAACTGACGTGTCACGGGAGGAGTCCTCATATGAAAGAATATTGTACTCTTTGATGCACGTATGAGACTTACTGCTTAAGTAATTTCCATTACGGTCTAACCGTGGCGGAATAATACTATAGTCGATCTGTTTATATACTTCGTGTCGAAAACTTTAAAAGTTTCCGATCTGTGTTCTTCAAAAGGAACACATAACCACAACGTGATGCCACATCCGTTAAGGTCACGAAATATTCATATTCACATCTAGCCTAGCTAGATATGGGCCCACTAACTTCACCATGAATAGGGCTAACAGATCGGTGGCCCTTTTATTATTACCAAGTAAATAGTATTTTAGGTATTTGACCTAATGAACTAGATTCGTAGACCTTATTTGAATAGTCAAATCAGTCCTAGTACCCACTCTTCAAAAGTGTGGATATACGAGTCTTGTTCAATTGTGTCCCAGACAACAATGCCACAAATAAGTCTCATTGATCAAATCAATTTGAGCTATTTATTTGTCTTTTATATGTTTGAGATTTTATCATATTCAAAATATAAATTATGTTATTTACATCTAATGTATTTACCTCAGTATCATCTTTATAAAATGAAACACTTTAGTGTTCTAGAATATAAAGGTTTTATCCGCATCGGATTAAACACTGATATAGAGATAATGTTTCTAGTCAAACTAGTTACATTATAACATTTCCTAATTTAAGTACATACCCTAGGTTAGTTCTTAAACTTAGGTATCTACGGTCGAAACAGCGACTTTCGTCCCGTTTCCAATTCGCAGAATAATCTCGGCTTGAAGTCAGTATCCAGCTCAAAGCGGATTCCGAACATCAATACATATATTTTATGTATCACACTTAGTATTTAAAATCCAATTTCAATACTAGTAGCGAACATAACTTTGACAAATATTTTTAAAGTTAGAGCCTCGCCCTTACTTTAATTCCTTCGTGTCTTCCATATCCAAATGGTAGTCACTTTGGGATATGTTAATTATCTTTTCAATATTTCACAAACCTTTGGTCAAGCCTTGGGTTTTGGAATATCGAAACGATATGCACCTTGTGCAACATGCCCAATTGCAAACTTTGATACTTTTAAATCTAAAGATAGATTTATTATAAGTATTTTAATTAAGCACTAAAGTCATCATCACATAAATCTTCCAAAGATTTTATGCTCTACTATTTGCTTAATTATGGGCTTAGTCATAATAAGTTATTTTATCAAATAAATTAACCTATTATTTCCAAGACCATCTTGAAATTATTCCCAATTTGAAAATTAAATCATTTAAAATATTTTAATCCAAGATTCTATTTTAAATAACCAACTTTTCAATTTTATCTTGATTACAATAGTCCAACCATTTAATCAACGATTAGTGGTACTATTTATTATAATGATTATAATAGTCCAACTATATAATCAAATATAATCCAAATTAATTAACCTCAATTACATTGATTACTATAATCCAATTATAAAATCAACTGTAAACTGAAATTAATTAATTCAAATATATTGATTGATATAATCCAATTATATATAATCAAATATAATACAGTCCAACTGTTTATTAAAATAACAATTTAAATATTAGTCCAACTAACATTTAATAATATGACGAAGTAATTTGTTTGAGCGCGTATGGCGAGTAATTGAACGAATGTTGCAAATTCAATACTTGCCTCCCACTATTTTTCGTCGAGCCTCTAACCCTCTGTGGAGTACTCGGGAAACTGTATTTCCTAGTGGGCTGAGATCCTGTTAAATAACATACAACCTTGACTTTGGCCAACAAGCTGTATGCTACTTAACCAGGTAGATCTCACAGATCAATTGGATCCAATCCAATTCCCAGATCCGGTTAGGTGGACATCCAAGTCCTAAACATATTACATATGCCAATGTATCTAATACATTTTCCTATCCTTATCCTCCGAATCATCTAGGCCTTGGCTTTGGCACAACAAACCTAATGACTCCAGTTAAGCGGGACCCATTGACAAGGAAAGTTTCGTAATCAATGTCTTTGGACAAGAAGTGATCTTGACTTTGGCCAACAAATCACAACTTGGACTAGACACCGATGTGGAACAAAACTCTCATGATTCAAATACATCCAATTGACAAGGTCTTGACTTTGGCCAACAAACCAATGCCAATCAGATCTTGAACAAGAATCATTCAATGGAAGGATAATCGCTTAATATAAAACGAGGGTTTTTTTCGCGTGCAAATTGGCTACCAATTTAATTATCTTTGTTAAGGTCTCATCATCATACACCCTTAAACATGCATTCTAAATACATAATAAAGCGAGTATGAAATAAAATAATAATGATATGCGGATGGATACTTTACACATTGATCCTAGATCAAATCTCTCCCTTCTCACTCATGCTAGCACTTGTACTACTTCTACCCGTTACACTACACTTCTAAAGAAACCTCATATACATAGAGGGGAATAGGTGAGAAGAGAATACAAGAGAAAGAAGGTGATAAGGCTGGACACGCAGGTCCAATTTAATAAATCAAATTTATTACAACAATTTCTAAAATTGCCCACCCATCTAATATCCATCCGATATACATTATTCAAACATCACAACTATGTATTCATACAAGCATGTTATCAATCAATCTAATCAAATTAATTAATCTGATAATTAGTGATCATCCAATGTTCAAACAAAGATTTGATTTTGTTCGAGTCAAACTCGTATTGTGAACATGTACTCAAAGTACGATTTCTCAAATAAAATTAAATTACATAATTAAATCCAATTTAATACGTATTTAATTCTAATTGATTATTTAATTCCAAATTAAATATTACACTTTAAAATAAACCTTTACGACTTAAATTCCAAATTTAATCGTTACGGGTCTCAAAGCCCGATTAATATCCAATATTAGTTTAATTAAAGTTCAATGGGCTTTTAATTAATTTCTAAAGGCATGGACTTTTGGTTAACTCGGATAAAACCGAATAACCAAAATCCAATCCGGGAGTTACCCCATAAGCCCATAAATTAATTTAGGCCCATTAGGCCCAATTAAACGTTAAAGGTTCATTAGTCGCATTTGGGCCTTTTGGAAGCGGTTTTGGGCCTAATTGGATCCAACCAATTTTGGCCTAAACCAACTTTGTACAACAAAGTCCAATAAACCCAATAACAACTTTAAAAGCCCAAATCCAATTTTAAGCCCAATAATTAATTCCAAAAATTCCAAATTTCCAAATTAAATTACCTAAAGTGTATAGCATTATTAATTACCCAAATCAAAGTTTCCAAAACACTAAATTTGTCCAATTAATCATGCTTAACATTAATGAATCATGTCCAACATAATTTGATCAAAATCAAACCCAATTTCATGCTTCAAGTGTCTCGGCCAAAGAGGGAAATTATGCCCAAATCAAATTCAATCCAATTGAACCAAATTAAACATAAATTCAACATCCCCAAATGATTTGCAAGCCATCCAATGAACAAAAAATCAAAATCCAAGACAACATTAGGGTTCAAATTTTCGGCCATCACAACCAAATTGGGGAAAAATGTTCCAAACACTTTTTCATCAAATTGATCTAATCAATCATCAATTAACACAACATTTAAGCATTCTAATTCATCCAATTTCATTAAAAAGGCTCAAAATCAAGTTTTCCCAAATTAAAGTCTTGGCCAACAAAAGAAAATTGGGGAAAATCAATCCAATTAATTTTTCATTAAATTGATTACATATAACTCTAAGTTATTCATATACAAACATTCTTAAACAAACAATTTGTCAAAATCATGCTTAAATCAAAAAGCCCCAAATTTACTAAGAACCCTAATTCATTTTATGCACAAATGGCTCTGATACCATTGTTGAGATTCAATCAATTCCCAAGGATCATAAATCATGCATAAAACAAGTTGAATACAACCAAATGAGGTGCGGAAAAGACTCACATGGATCGGTTGGATGCGGTGATGGTGGACCAAATTCGGCCTTGGTGTTGCTACCTCCCTCCAAGCTCGGCAATGGCAGTAAAATGCAGTCCATTTTCGGCTTTGGGTGGTCCTCCATGGATGCTCAAAGTTCCAAGCTTCACAAGGTGATTCCTTGCTCATGAACTCACTTCCCTATCACCTTAGAATGCCTCCAAGAGTGTGCTAGCACCAAGATCTTGCAACAAGATCAAAGCTTCTCCAATTAATTCGGTCAAACCAGAAAAAGATGGAGAAAAATCGGTCTTGAGACCTTGAGAGAAGAAGATGAAGTTTTGGCTCCAAAATGAGCAAAACCGTAAAAACCTTGGAGAGAGAGAGAGAGTTTCGAATTTGGTGAGAGAAAAGAAAAAGAAATGTAATTGGTTTTTTATAATTTCCAAAATTATTAAACCATTTACCAATTTTCAATAATCAAAAGTCAAAAGTACATGTCTTTTCACCTTTATTTCCATCACCACTCTCTTTTCACATCAAGTCACTTCACATCACATGTCAATCTAATCAATTGTCATATCACTCAAAGTGACATGATTTGACGCTTGATGTGACGCTAGATGCGACTAGCGATTTGACGCTTGATGTGACTTGCGTCGCCGCACTCGAATTCGAAATACGAATGCGCTCGCAATCACACTCGGGCTCGGGTTCGCTAATTCTAAATTAACGATTTTTCCGTTGCGTCGTAATTAAATGATTACGCCTAGCGAATTCACTATTCACGTCGCTAACGAATTAATTCTAAATTAATTCGTTCGCCCGAATTAAAATCTAATTTCAATTCCGCGTCGAAATCTAATTTCGTTATAATATATCGAATATATTTATTTATCGATTAATCCCAAATTAATCGTTCTCTCTCTTTAACGATATTTTATCCGAGATAAAATATCTCCGTAATTAATCCCAGATTAATTTTCATCTCTCATCGAATTAATCCCAGATTAATTAAAGTGCGAGTCATACGTCATCGGTGAATCTTCAGGAACCGACCCATGAGATCTCCGGATATGTTGGCAGTAAATACGATCGTCGGACTGTCCGAACACGTAAGTACCTTGTACTACGTTTATACCGATTTACAAGACAAGGTTGGCTTCTAGCAAAGCGCCATGCCTACCCAATTCTCCAGAAATATTCTTACAGGAATATATAGATCTATATCAAGCGTAGTATACCGCAGTATTGTGCATATCGGCCCAGTATCGGATAGTCACGTGTTAGGGCTGGGGCTGGATAAGTGTCTGCCCCGTCCGAAACACATATCGGATGTCTGGTAACTAGTCTCTATAATCGGATATTCATGACCTAGTCATAATATCACGATTGGATGCGCATCACTTAAGAGCACTAATACCGTATCCTGCGTGACATCATCTCCACTATGACTGGAGTGATACTTCCGTCTCGACATCACATCCAATACTCTACGACTCTCTGATAAACCCAGAAGTGGTAGACACAGAACCTGTTAAAGCCCCCAACCACCAAATCCAAAGTTTATCTATTATCGTAAGTATTAGCGATGCAAGTCTCAGGTTAAGACTATACACACCTACCTCGATTTCGGCCTCCCATAGACACCTATTCATAATACCAATGGGATTCCGAAGGGGTCTATCCAGAGCGAAGCTGTTTCCCGTACCATCGGTGAAACACGACCTCCTATCGCACTTGCATAAGTCTCCAACACTTATATATATGAGAACTATGCCGTTGTGCCCTCACAACGCGCACAAGTGCAATACTAGCCTATTCCGCATTATCGATGTCCAGTCTCGATAATACTACGGCTAGGGATATTTAATGATTAATCCTTTCGTGGATTGATACTGTCTCATATCATCTCAATCCAGGAACTAATCATAGGACCTCTCTTCATTTATATATCTATGGTGATCTAATCACAAATGATGAGAGTGCAATTTCCTTGTTACATAGTTAATTTGCTACAACAACACAATGTTCTGTGCAAATAGTGACGCTATGGGTCATATTATCCAACAATATTATCAAATAAAGTTCCTGGTCAAGATTCACTAACACGGGTCGGTTAGTCAAATCTGTTGAGACCAGTACATGTCGTATATCGGGACTCGGTCCGATGGTTTATCCTAATGAACCATGAGTCTGCGGAGACTCGTATAGACATGTAGGTGTTTATAATAGATAAACACTGAATGGCTCACCGAAGATTCTTAATGGATGGTACGCCAACGTCAATAAGAATCTTCTCTGGTTGAGTAGCATAGTGGTCCTTCGACTTGAGACACCACTGTGGATGTATGAGATATCCTCCACACTTAGATGGCAGTCACGTCACCGATCTATTTAGATCAGACCTCCGCCTGTTCGTTGGGTGTGGACTGATCCTCAGGATATCCTGTGTGTGTCAAGATAGGATCCGTCAGTTCTGTGTACAGAGCATAGGTAGTCCATATATAATTAGCAGTCTGTTAAATCTGTGGCCACAGTATACTTCGGAAGTAAGTTCCGAATGTTATTTAGAGATTGTTAATGAATACGTCGACGGGATAATACCTATAGAGATTTGACGTTTACATCTATATCTCTGGGATTATCCGGATACCTGTGACGGAGAGATTATACGTATGCAATGACCTCGACCTGTATGATTCAGCTAGTTTATCCGTGGTCGTCATAATTTACGGGTGGATAAATTATGGACACGAAATTAGATTTTGTGACGGATATACCTGAATCTAGAGAGTCTCACTAATGAAATATACTCGTAGAGCACTAGGGCGACTTTTATGAATAATGATGATTATTTATAAATTGTTTAAACGTTAAACGAAAAATACATGCGAACGGGTCGAACCGTCATTTTCTAATTAATGTGTATTTGTATTTAATATATGATATTATGAAATACACATTAATAAATTGTCAAATAAAGGTATTTGACATATATCATTAATATATGTATTTGAGATATTTAAAGTAAATATAATACATATATTTGAGATATTTGTATTTAATTAATTATTTAATTATTAATTGTTAAATAATTAATATAATTAAAATATAAATATCTTACCAAATGATAAAGTTAGGAAATGATTATTAGTGTAAAAGTTTAACTTTACATTAAATGAAAAAGGTAGTCAAATTGGATTTGACTTCTTTGATATTTGTTTTAAATAGTTTAAAATTAAAATATCAATTTCCTTTTCTTTTTCCTCATTTTCGGCCATGACCTTAATTAAATATAATGGTTATTTTTTTTAGTTGCAATTGTTGACTTAGTTGAATAATTCATTAAAGTGTAATGATTTAGAAATCAAGTTGACAAGTTGTAAATTAAATGAAACAAAAATATAATATCTAGATATTTCTTCCTCAAATTTCGGCCAAGGCTAAATTTGTGGAGTATATATTGTTTTGTTTCATCTTTTAGGGTTTAACAAGTTCATTTGATACAAAATAAACATAATAGAGTTGAGAGAAAAAATGCTTGGAGGCTAAAGAAAAAGCTTGGAAAAATCATGCTTTTGTAAGTTTTTCTTTAAAGCTTTCAACATAGAAAATGTTTCTAACATCCTTAGCTTCATCTTGTGTTGCTTTGCTGTGGTCTCTCTACTTATAGTTTGGTTTTAATTGTTGTGAACTTGAATGAAAGATGTGTGTATGTAAGTAGCCTTGAAATGGTTTCAAAGGCTTGCTTTTGATTTTTGGAAAATCAAAGTTACTAATCTAGAGTTGTTGATCCACTCTTAAATGACCTAGATTTGATCTATAGTTATTTCATTATGTTGAGACTTTAATTGGATGAAAGAATGATGATTAAAATGATTGATTTAACCAATTTGGTCAATTTGTCCAATTTGAAGAAATTGAAAAATTAGGGTTTAAGACCTTGTCCAAATTGGGGCTTTTCATATATGTTGTGTATTTGGATGTGTATATGATATATACAAAGTTTCATGTTGATTGGATTTCATTTGGATGTGTCTTGAAGCATGAAACCAAAAATGCACAAGTTGGAAGCTTAATGAAGCTCTCGGCCAAATGGGTCAATTTGGGATTTTTGTTGCCTTAGGTTTTTTGATGTTTTGAACATGCTAAGTTCATCTTAGAAATGATTTAGAATCATTCAAAATTGATTAGATCAATTTCGGACTAAAATGGATAAAATACCAAGTGTAAGGGTAATTCGGTAAATTCACTTAAATATGATTTATTGAATTTTATTTCATGATTTGATTATTGGATAATTAAATAAATATGTTTATTTAATTAATCCGAGAAAAAGTTTTGAAATCGGAAAATTTGATTTTCCACCGCTTCCGCTGCATTACCGATATTCCCCCTAAAAACCCCTACATCATCATCATACACCCTTAAACATGCATTCTAAATACATAATAAAGCGCATATGAAAATAAACAATAATGATATGCGGATGGATACTTAACATATTGATCCTAGATCAAATCTCTCTTTAACTCTCATGCTAGCACACTAGTATCACTTCTACCCGTTACACTACACTTCTAAAGAAACCTCATATACATTGAGGGGAATAGGTGAGAAGAGAATACAAATAGAATAGAGGTGATGAGGCTGGACACGCAGGTCCAATTTAATAAATCGAATTTATTACAACAGTTTTCAAAATTGCCCCCACCCGATTAATATCCATCCGATATACACTATTCATTCATCACAACCAAGCATGTTATCAATCAATCTAATCAAATTAATTAATCTGATAATTAGTGATCATCCAATGTTCAAACAACGATTTGATTTTGATCGAGTCAAACTCGTTTTGCGAATAAGTACTCAAAGTACGAATTCTCGAATTAAATTAAACTACGTCATTAAATCCAATTTAATATGCATTCAATTCTAATTCGATATTTAATTCCAAATTAAATATTACACTTTAATAATAAACATTTTACGACTTAAATTCCAAATTTAATCGCAACGCGTCTCAAAGACCGATTAACGTCCAACGTCAATTCAATTAAAGTCCAATGGGCTTTTAAATAATTTCTTAAGGCGTGGACTTTTGGTCAACTTGGGTCAACCGAATAATCAAAATCCAATCAAGGATTTACCGCATAAGCCCATAAATTAATCTTGACCCATTAGGCCCAATTAAACTTTAAAGGTTCATTGAATCGCATTTGGGCTTTATGGAAGCGGTTTTAGGCCCAATTGGATCCAATCCAATTTTCCTAAACCCAACTTTGTACAACAAAGCCCAACAAGCCCAATGACAACTTTAAAAGCCCAAATCCAATTTTAAGGCCCAATTAATTAAATACAAAAATCCAATTTCACATTCGATTAACCTAAAGTGTATTACATGATTAATTACCCAAATTAACATTTCTAAAACATTAATTTATACAATTAATCATGCACTATTTCATTATCACATGCCCACACATTTAATGAAAAATAAAACCCATTTTCATGCTTCAAAGTCTTGGCAATTGGGGATTTTATGTCCGATTCAAATTCAATCCAATCAATTACACAATCGACATTAAATCATATTCCCAAATGATTTCCAATTCATCTAATGAATAAAAAATCAAAATTCCAAGACAATTAGGGCTTATCAAATTCGGCCACCATAAGCAAATTGGGGAAAAATGATCCAATCACATTTTCATGAAATTGATCCAATCAATCTTCAATTCAACCATATTTAAGCATACTTAAACATCCAATTCATAAAATCATGCTCAAATTCAAAATACCCAATTTATCATTTTAGGCCAACTTTAATATTTGGGGAAAAATGTTTCAAACATTAATTCATGAAATTGATCTAATCAATATTCAATTAAACATGTATTAAGCATACTTAAACATCAAATTTATTCAAATCATGCTCAAATACAAAATACCCAAATTTTAAGACCTAAACTTTCATGCTTGAACCTATGCTCTGATACCATTGTTGGTTTTATTCTAGGTCCCAAGATCATCAAACAAGCATGAAGATGTGTGAGATACATATCAAAGAAGTTGCGGAATACTTACATTGATCGGTTGAGACGAAACAACGAACAAAACTTCAAGTTTTGGTCCTTCAAAGTGGCGCCCAAACACTGCAATCCACTGCTCAAAAATTTCAGTTTTGAGTCTTCAAGAATCCAAGATTTCGAGCTCCAATCTTCGTCAAACGATTCCTGGCTCGTGGGTGGGTTTCCCTAACACCTTCGTATAACTCTCGGTGTGCTAGCACTTGGCAATTTTGCCATAAAACTTGCCCAAAAATCATCATCATTCACGCCCAAAACAGTGCAGTCCACTGCCTTTGGGCGTGAGCAAGGTTGAAAGAAAGAGAAGAGATTTTGTGATTTAGGTTAAGGGAAAAGATGTCCAACACTTTACTTATATATTTTCCAAATAATAACAAAGCATTTACCATTTATTTTATGCCTTTTAAAAAAAAATAAAACAAATGTAAATATTTATTTAACTCTTTTACCCTTGGTAAAAGGTGAAAAGGAAAAGCATTTCACTTTTCCAAAAAGTCAAAATCTTTTCCCCCCAAAATTTTCCCTCCAAATCTCAAAGGTTAAAGTCAAAGAGTCAAAGTTACTTTTCCAAAAGGTGTTTTGACTTTTATGACTTGCGATGTGATTTGCGATGCGACTTGCGGCACGTGATTCAAAATCGACGTAACTTCACAAACACATTCCGAGCTCGGTTTCGATAATTCTAAATTAACGATTTCTCGATGCCTCATTAATAAATCCAATTTACTAATCACGTCGCTCGAGAATTAATTCTAAATTAATTCAAGTGACCGAATTAAAATCTAATTTTAATTCCTAATCGAAATCCAATTTCATTTAAAATATCGAATATATTATTTATCGATTAATTCCAAATTAATTGTTCTCTCTCTTTAAATTGATATTTTATCCTAGATAAAATATCTCCGCAATTAATCCCAGACTAATTTTCTCTCTCTTCAAATTAATCCCAGATTAATATATAATGCGAGTCATACGTCATCGGTGTATCATTGGGAAGCGACCCATGAGATCTCCGGATATATTGGCAGTAAATTCGGTCGTCGGACTATCCAAACATGTAAGTACCAAGTATTACGTTTTACCGATTTACAATACAAGGTTGGCCTCTAGCAAAGCGCCATGCCTACCCAATTCTCCGAAAATATCCTTACAGGAATATGTGATCTATATCAGGCCTAGTATACGTAGTATTGCTTATTCAATCCAGTATCGGTGATCACGTGCTAAGCCTGGGGCTGGATATGTGTCTGCCCCGTGCGAAGCACATGTCGGATGTCTGGTAACCAGTCTCTATAATCGGATATACATGACCTAGTCATAATATCCCGATAGTCGCGCAGCATATGAGAGCACTAATACCGTATCCTATGTGACCATCATCTCTATATGACTGGAGTGACACTTCCGTCTTGACATCACACCCAATACACTACGATTCTCAACATACCCAGCATCGGCGTACACAGAACCGGTTAAAGCCCTGGACGACCTCAACTAAAGTATATTGATTGTCGCAAGTATTAGCGGTGCAAGTCTCAGGTTAAGACCAAATACACCTACCCTGATTGTAGACTCCCACAGATACAAAGTCATACTACCAATGGGATTCTGCGGTGGTCTAATCCAGAGTGAAGCCGTTTCCCGTACCATCGGTGAAACACAACCTCCTATTACACTTGGCTGAGTATCCTATACCCAGATATACGAGAACTATGTCGTTATGTCTCACATAACCCGCACAAGTGTAATACTAGTCTTTTACGCATCTATCGATGTCCAATCTCGACAATGCTCTGACTAGGGATGTTTAATGATTTATCCTTCGTTGATTGATACTGTCTCATATCATTCTCAATCTAGGAATAAATCATAAGGACCTCCTATCATTTATATATCTAAGGTGATCTAATCACAAATGATAAGAGTGCAATCTCCTTTGTCACATAGTTAATTTGTACAACAACACTATGATATGTACAAATAGTGACGCTATGGGTCATAACTATCCATCAGGGACATGGTAGATGCACCTGAAGGGATAAAACCCATAGGCTGCAAGTGGATTTACAAGCGTAAAACTGATGCAGAAGGCAAAATCCAAACCTATAAGGCTAGGTTGGTGGCAAAAGTTTATAGACAAATCCAAGGAATTGACTATGAGCAAACCTTCTAGTCTGTTGCATTGATAAAGTCCATTCGAATTTTACTGGCACTAGCTGCACACTTTGATTATAAGATTTGGCAGATGGATGTCAAAACAGTTTTCCTTAATGGGAACCTCGTAGAGAAAGTCTGTATGACATAACCTGAGGGGTTTGCATATAAGGATGATCATAATAAAGTATGCAAGCTTAAACGATCCATTTATGGACTCAAGCAAGCCTCCAGAAGTTGGAATACATGATTTGATGAGACAATCAAAGAATTTGACTTCATCAAAAATGTAGACGAGCCTTGTGTTTACAGGAAAATTAGTGGGAGTGCTGTTGTATTTCTTGTATTATATGTCGATGATATATTAATCATCAGGAATGATATTCCCAAGCTGCAAGCCACCAAGCAATGATTATCTCAAAATTTCTCCATGAAAGATTTGGGAGAAGCAGCCTACATCCTCTACATTAAGATCTACCGTGATAGATCTAAGAGGTTGTTAGGACTTTCTCAATCTACGTACATAGATAAAGTTTTGAAAAGATTCAAAATGGAATATTCCAAATGAGGTAATTTACCTACTTGTCATGGAATCAAATCATCTAAGGAGCAATGTCCACATACTCCTTCAGATAGAGAGCGTATGAGTAGGATCCATTATGCTTCAGCAATAGGATCGATCATGTACGCCATGCTATGTACAAGACCTGATGTCTCTTATGCTCTTAGCATAACGAGCAGGTATCAGGAAAATCCTGGTGAGTAACACTGGGCAGCTGTCAAAACAATCCTCAAGTAACTAAGAAGAACTAAGGATGTGTTTTTGACATACGAAGACTGTTCTGAGATGAAAGTCATTGGTTATTGTGATGCGAGCTTTCAGACTGATAGGGATGACAACAGTGTTGGTTTCTATTATTTGTCCCAAGGAAAGATTAAGCATTTAAAATACAACAAATGAATATATATATTAAAGATGAAGTATGGCGGAATCATACTTACAATGCTCTTGTGATGAAGAAAATGAACCAAAATGGAAGCTCCAACACCTTTTGATTTTCGGCCAAGGAAGACAAATGGTGGAAAGCTCCAAGCTTTGTGAATTCCAAGCTCCAAGGTGGTTTCCCTATCACCTCATTTGATTCCAAGATGTTCTAGCAAAAGAGAAATTGAAGAAAAATTTCTTCCTTGCCTTAGGTGAGTTTCGGCTTTGATGAGAGAGAAAGGGAGAGTGTTTTGTTTTTGTGTTTTTCTTTCCAAAAGAATAATGAACAATTACCAAAAAATCTTTGGTATATGCTTTGCCAAAAAGGTCAAAGACTTTTCCCTCCAAAAAGGCATTAAATGCCTTCACCAACATCTTTCATGAATAGTGACATCTAGTCACTTTAATAAAGTGACTTGTGACATCCATCAACTAGTCATGTCAAGTGATGTGACTTCGCGATGTGACTTGCGGGCCCCACTCGTTTCAAAATACGAATGTGTCCGCAAACACTTTCGGGCTCGGTTTCGCTAATTCCGAATTAACGAATTTCCGTCGCGACGTAAATTAAATAATTATGCCTAGCGAAATCACTATTCACATCGCTAACGAATTAATTCTAAATTGATTCGTTTGCCCGAATTAAAATCCGATTTTAATTCCGCGTTGAAATCTAATTTCGTTTAATATATCGAATATATTATTTTACCGATTAATTCCAAATTAATCGTTCTCTCTCAAAATAAGGCATTTTATCCAAGATAAAGTTTCTCCGTAATTAATCCAAGATTAATAAAGTTCGAATCAAATATCATAGGTGAATCTTCAGGAAGCGACCCGAGAGATCTCCGGATATGTTGGCAGTAAATACAGCCGTCGGATAATCCGAACACGTACGTACCGAGTACTACGTTTTTACCGATTTACAAGACAAGGTTGGCTTCTAGCAAAGCTCGATGCCTACCCAATTCTCCAGAAATATTCTTATTGGAATATTAGATCTATATCAAGCGTAGTATACCGTAGTATTGCGTACATCGATCCAGTGTCGGACGATCACATGTTAGGCCTGGGGCTGGAGATGTGTCTGCCCCGTACGAAACATATATCGGACATCAAGCAACTAGTCTCTTTAAATCGGACAATCCTGACCTAGTCATATTGCCCCGACGGTTGCAACCTTTTATAGAGTACTAGTTCTGTATCCTGCGCGATCATCAACTCCATATGTCTGAAGTGACACTTCCATCTTGACATCACACCCAGTACACTACGATTCCTGATAAACCTAGAAGTGGTGAACACAGAACTGGTTAAAGCCCCCAACCACCAAAACCAAAGTTTACCGATTGTCGCAAGTACTAGAGATGCAAGTCTCAGGTTAAGACCATATACACCTACCCTGATGCGGCCTCCCATAGACACGCAGACATACTAGCAATGGGATTCCGCGAGGTCTATCCAGAGCGAAGCTATTTTCCGTACCATCGGTAAAACACAACCTCCTATCGCACTTGCATAAGTATCCAACACTTAAATATATGAGAACTATGCTGTTGTGCCCTCACAACGTGCACAAGTGCAATACTAGTCTATTCCGTATTATCGATGTCCGATCTCGATAATACTCCGACTAGGGATATTTAATGATTAAACCTTTATGTATTGATACTGTCTCATATCATCTCAATACGGAACTAATCATATGGACTTTCACCATTTATATATCAAAGTAAATAAATTACAAAACGGCAAAAGGCAATTTCATTATCACATAGTTAATTTTGTACAATAATACAATATCATTTACAAAACAGTGATGCTATGGGTCATAATGTCTAACAAGCAGATCACAAACAGAATGTCTGTTTACTTTGAATGGCGGTGCTGTCAGTTGGAAAAGCTCCAAACAGTCAACTACAGCGGACTCCACCACTGAAGCCGAGTATATTGCAACATGTAAGGCAGCTAAAGAAACAGTCTGGATAAAGAAGTTCATCACGGAACTGGAAGTGCTTCCCGCGATAAAGAATGGCATCAAGATGTACTATGACAACACGAGCGCCATTGCTCAATCAAAGGAACCAAGGTCCCACCAGAAATCCAAGCATGTACTCAGGTGATTTCATCTCATCAGAGAGATTGTTGAGAGAAAAGAAGTTATTATAGAGAAAATACCCACAGAAGATAATCTTGCAGATTCTTTGACTAAATGACTGACTCAACAAAAGCAAGATAGGTACACCCGAGAGTATGGTCTCCAGATTCATTCTAGTTGGGTATAGTATAAGTGGGAGATTGTTAGGGATATGCCATATACCCAACTTGTGGATGAGCTATATGTACATGTATATGTAATATTTTCATTAATTAATAAAATGGAAATTTTTATAATATGTGTCTTACATAACTTATATGAATCATCAACACTATAATAAAGCCCTTGGAGTAATAAGAAGATAGCTTCCACGCCTTATAAGAATCATTACTCTTAAATATTCCTAGTCATATTTTTGTGAATAATTTGGGCATTCAAAAGCGGAGAGACTAGCATGATGATATGATATGCCCTTAAGTGGGGTAGCCGATCTCATAGGCTACTAGCGGAGATTCGTTCGCTTGGTGTATCACATGGATGCATGAGTTTCTCGTGTCCATCGAACTGACCACCGAAAGTTTTCATATGGAGTGTTTATCCTATGTGACTGTGAGATCTTTCATGTATCGATTATATGACTAGTCCTTAGACTTGAGGTCTTTACAATCTTATGTGTGGATCAAATAACTTTTACATTCTCCTTCCTCGGTTCAAAAGATCCGGTCATAAGGGTATAATTGGGTAATTTGTTGAAAAACATGAAGTTTGTAAAGATACAACAGAGAATTGCCACTCTCTCGGATAATATTTTCTTATAAGAGTAGTATTCCAGTTTACGGGTTGATATGTGTGATCAGTGCTTGAGACTGTGGCCACAGCGAAAGAATCATGTGAGTGTAACATCCCGCCTAAGCCAGGATATTACCGGTAGGAGACAGGCTAATCCATCTCTATAAGCCTCTGATTCTAGAAAAAATTTCGGCATGATGTATTTGTAACATCATGCAACCTAGCCTATAGCCAGCATCCATTTACAACATGAAAATAAAATCTCGGCCTCAGGCCGATATCTTAACGTTAATGCAATTTAAAGGCCCAACTAAAATACAATGCAGACACTTGTGCCCAAAAATACGTATATACAAAAAAATTTCTAAAATAAACTCGTGCTCAGCACATTACAACTTATACAAACTAAAACATAAGCTACTAGACTCTTTATTTCCCCCAAGACCTGGTGACTGGCTGACTGCAACGCTACTATTCGGCTTCTCAAGCTCTGGTGTCTGTAGTTGACCGATCAGGTCACCAACCTGCAAAACTAACAAACTATGGTGGTGTGAGTCATAATGACTCAGTAAGTAACTATGCTCATTCCTTGAGCGTCAAACACATGCATTTAAAATATACTCATCAAATTATTACATCCTCATCTATTAAGTCAGTCTCCATCATGTATCTGCTGCGCTACTTTGATGTCTCAATACTTAACTACTTATTCTTTGCTAATCTAGTTTGGTTATTTATCATGCTTACCTTTCTTGTATTTCATTGAAATATCATCAAATCGGATTTATATAATATTCTTTCTATTAAACATTCGTCTTTAACTATCTATATTTTATATACTAATTCTGTTAATAATATATTTCACACGCATGTAAAAATATTCACTTACATAACAAATTATCACAATATCATAAACATATGCAAACTAATATACCTTACATCTGTAATTTCATATATTCATATTCGAACTTATTAAGTGTAAATGTTATAAATACATGCCTTTGTAAATTTCTTATTTTCAACTCAATAACACCTTACATGTATATGTAATCATGTTGTCATATGCTAGTATCTTACAAATTATTTCTTCTATGTAACCATATAATACGCACTGGCATCAATCATAATCACATAGATGTAATCATGATACAAAATATCATACATACAACATCAATCATATATCCATATAGATGTAATTATGCTATCATGTTTCAATGTTAACTGTATGCACCTAGTATATTAACCAGAATGTATGACTTATATACTTAACCTATAAGCTATACTGATCTTTAATTATGTCATATCTTTGGAAAATACTTTTTGAAAAACCTTTTCTGAAAAACTCCTTTCTGAAAACTCTTTCTAAAACTCTGTTTGAAAATCTCTTAATAAAACTAATCTTTCTAAAATCAAGATTTGAATCTCTGGTTTCTGGAAACTATTTCTAAAATATTGATTTTGAAAATTATTTACTGAGAATCTGAAAACTGAAAACTCTTTCTTGTACTTCTCTCTAAAATCTCTTTCTAAACTCTTTTTCTGAAAACTGAAATCTGAAATCCTTTTTCTGAAAATCAAATCTGAATTGTGCATCTTCGCTCGTAGGCGCATCTCCGCCCAGGAATGTACCATCTGAGCGCTGAGGATCTAGGGGCATCCCTCTAGTCCTCCACATGTGCACATGTATATAAATCCGTCAATTCCAACAATATACAACTGAGTGGGTCAAATCCCAAATCCCGAATCTATATGATATCCTTCAATTTCATCTCTGTCTCCAGTTACGTACTGGGGTGAGGTTTTACCTCATGCCCCGAAAATATAAAACCATGTTTTGTATCTCAAAATTGAAATCGTTTTTTGAACTTTTGAAAACTATAGAAATATCTTTTCTTCCATTTCTTTTGAAATTTTTTTATCTATGATCATGCATCCATGCATAGATTGTTGGTGTTTCTAAAACATTTCCCAAGATCACATGAGCATTAAAATAAGAATGAATAATGAAGAAGAGTGGCGGAATCACACTTACAACGATCGGATGTGATGAGATGCTCAAAAAAATCCCTCATTTTCTTTAGATGTGAATTCGGCCAAGGAATGGTTTTTGATGTTGAAGATGAACAAGATCCACAAGCTCCAAGCTTTGAGAAGGAAATCCAAGCTCCAAGATCGGTTCCCTATCACCTTTGTTTGATCCTCCAAGTATGTGCTAGCAAGAATGACCAGAGAAAATCAAAAGAAAAATTTCTATTTTCCTTTGCACTAGTTTCGGCCAAGGTGAGAGATAAGGGAGAAAGAGTTTTTGATTTTTGTTTATATCTTGAAATATCATGCCAAAAAGACTTACAAAAGTGATATAACCATTTCCAAAAAATTCAACACTCATTTTCCCTCCAATTTGGCATTTATGGCACTCAACCACTTCCATCATGAATAGTGACTGCATGTCACTATTCAAAAAGTGACTAGACAACCATCACACATCAATGACAAGTGATGTGACTCGCGATGTGATTTACGATGTGACTTACGGCCGCACGTGATTCAAAATAGGAGTAGCCTCGCAAATATATTTCGGGCTCGGTTTAGATAATTCTAAATTAACGAGTTTTCTGATACCTCGTGAATAAATCCAATTTACTATTCGCGTCGCTCGTGACTTAATTCTAAATTAATTCGAGAGCCCGAATTAAAATCTAATTTTAATTCCGCGTCGAAATCCAATTTCATTTAATATATCGAATATATTATTCTATCGATAATTCCAAATTAATCTTTCTCTCTCCTCAAATAGTACTTTATCCTAGATAAAGTTTCTCCGTATTTAATCCCAAATTAAGTTTGAATCAAACATCATCGGTGAATCTTCGGGAAGCGACCCAAGAGATCTCCGGATATTTTGGTAGTAAATACGGTCTTCGGACTATCCGAACACGTACGTTCCTCGTACTACGTTTTTACCGATTTACGAGACAAGGTTGGCTTCTAGCAAAGCACCATGCCTACCCAATTCTCCAGAAATATTCTTACTGGAATATACGATCTTTATCAGGCATAGTATACCGTAGTATTACGCATTGCGATCCAGTATCAGATGTCACGTGCAAGGCCTGGGGCTGGAAAAGTGTCTGCCCCGTACGAAGCACATATCGGATATGAAGCAACTAGTCTCTTTGAATCGGATAATCATGACCTTGTCATATTATCCCGATGGTGGCAACACTATAGAGAACCAGTTTTGAATCCCTGCGTGATCATCATCTCCATATGTCTGAAGTGATACTTCCGTCTTGACATCACATCCAATACACTACGATTCCCAATGAACCCAGCAGAGGCGTACACAGAACCTGTTAAAGCCCTGGACGACCAAAACCAAAGTTCACCGATTGTCGTAAGTACTAGCGATGCAAGTCTCAGGTTAAGACCAAATACACCTACCTTGAAGCGGACTCCCATAGACACATATACATACTACCAACGGGATTCCGCGGGGTCTATCCAGAGCGAAGCTGTTTTCCGTACCATCGTAAAACACAACCTCCTATCGCACTTGCATAAGTATCCTATACTTAAAAATATGAGAACTATGTTGTTATGCCCTCACAACGCGCACAAGTGCAATACTAGCCTATACCGCATTATCGATGTCCAGTCTCGATAATACTATGACTATAGATATTTAATGATTAAACCTTTATGGATTGATACTGTCTCATATCATCTCAATCCGGAACTAAACATATGGACTTTTACCATTTATATATATCAAAGTAAATGAATCACAATCGGTAAAAGGCAATTTCATTATTACATAGTTAATTTTGTACAAAACATAATGTCTTTTACAAACAGTGACGCTATGGGTCATAATTGTCCAACAATCTCCCACTTAGCCTATAGCCAGTCACTCAAGCATCTAATACCGAACTATATACATGTCGCTCAAACTTTTGCTGAGGAATCACTTTCGTCAGCAGATCTGCCATTTTGTCATCTGATGCGACTTCTCGACCTTCATATCGCCACGATGTATGATCTCACAAGTCAGATGAAAACGTCGAAGAACGTGCTGGGATCGTTGGATGAGACCGCGGCTCCTTAGCCTGTGCTATAGCCCCGTTATTTTCACAATACAATGAAACGGGCTCAGCTGCTAACGGAACTACTCCTAATTCAATTAGAATTTTCGGATCCAAACTGCTTCCTTTGCTGCTTCAGCTGCAGTAGTAATGTACTCCGCTTCTGTTGTTGAATCGGTAACAGTCTCTTGCTTGGAAGATTTCCAGCTCACTGCTCCGTTATTCAAATAAAATATTGTACCCGGATTGCGACTTACAGTCGTCTTTGTCGGTTTGGAAATTGCATCGGTATACCCAGTTACCTCAAGTTCTCCATCTCCGTATATTAAGAAGGCATTCTTAGTTCGTCTAAGATACTTTAGGATATTCTTAACCGCCATCCAGTGACCTTCACCCGGATCAGTCTGATAGCGACTACACATGCTCAAAGTATATGAGACATCAGGTCGTGTGCATATCATGGCAGACATGATCGATCCGACTGTCGAGGTGAACGGTATCCGACTCATGTTGTCTCTCTCATCTTGAGTATTAGGACACATGTCCTTAGATAGATAGACGCCATGTGACATTGGCAGCAGTCCTCTTTTGGACTGATCCATGTTGAATCTCTTCAACACTTTGTCAATATATGTGCTCAGGGAAAGTCCAAGCAGCTTTCTAGATCTATCCCGTAGATCTTTATTCCCAGAGTAAAAGCCTCTCCCAGATCTTTCATGGAGAATTTCAATGAAAGCCAAGCTTTCACCGACGTTAGCATGAGAATGTCATTGCCTATAAGCATACATCGTCAACATAAAGGACAATAAAAGTTAGTGCTCTCCACTAACCTTCTTGTTTACACAAGGATCATCTTCGTTTGAATGAAATCATATTCTTTTATGATCTCATCAAAACGTTGGTTTCATGACTGTGATGCTTGCTTCAGTCCATAGATGGACCGATTTAACTTACAAACCATGTTTGCAAGTCTAGGCACGATAAAACCTTCAGGCTGTTGCATATAAACATCCTCCAAAAGGTTTCCGTTAAGGAAAGCGGTTTTAACGTCCATCTGCCATATCTCGTAATCGAAATATGCAGCAATTGCAAGCATTATCCGAATGGATTTAATCATGGCAACGGGTGAGAAAGTTTTATCGTAATTGACACCATATCGTTGACGATATCCCTTCGCTATAAGCCTAGCTTTGTATATTTGTACGTTGCCTTCCATGTCAGTCTTCTTCTTGAAGACCCATTTGCATCCAATAGGCGTTACGCCTTTTGGTGCATCAACCAGTGTCCAAACTTGGTTGGTGTACATGGAATCCATCTCGGACTTCATGGCTTCTTGCCATAAAGTAAAATCGATATCTTGTATCGCTTCCTCATACGTAGCCGGTTCGTTATCCTCAGTGAGATTGATATCTACATGAAGCGAGATCAGGTACCCATACCTCTCAGGTTGTTTCCTGACTCTCTCCGACCTACGCGGTCCTTGTGTAATAGAAGATTATGGTACAGTCTCATCCCTGATGGACTGTTCTTATTCCGTTGAGGGTTCTATGCCAGGAACAGTATCACTACGATTTTCATCAAGTTCTACTTTCCTCCCACTTACCACTGCATCTAGGAATTCCTTCTCAAGGAAAACTGCATGTAGAGCAACAAATACTTTGTTCTCTCGTGGGTGATAGAAGTAATATCCTTTGGTTTCCCTAGGATACCCTACGAAAAGGCATTTATCCGATTTGGGTTCAAGTTTGGTACCTTCCAAACGCTTGACGTATGCCCAGCATCCCCAAATCCTCAGGAATGAGAAACCTGGTTTCTTTCCTGTCCATATCTCATACGGAGTCTGTTGAACAGACTTTGACGGAACCTTATTCAAAATAAGAATTACACTGTTTAATGCATATCCCCAAAAGGAAATAGGTAGCTCAGTGCGACTCATCATAGACCTTACCATGTCCAACAAAGTACGTTTCTCCGTTCGGACACACCGTTTAATTGCGGTGTTCAAGGATGAGTCCACTGTGAAAGAATACCATATTCTTTCAAGTAATCTAGAAACTCATTGCTTAAGTATTCGCCACCACGGTCCAACCGTAATGTCTTAATACTCTTGCCTGTCTGTTTTTTCAACTTCGTGTCGAAACTCTTTGAATTTCTCAAAAGTTTCCGACTTGTGTCTCATGAGATACACATAAACATAACGAGATGCATCATCTGTGAAGGTTACGAAGTATTTGTATCCACCCCTAGCCTGGCTAGACATGGGCCCACAAACATCACTATGAACAAGGGCTAACAGTTTGGTGGCGCGTTCACCTTTCCGCTAAAAGGTGATTTAGGTATTTTGCCTAATAAGCAAGATTCGCAGACGTCATATGAATTTGGATCAAATCCGTCCAAGTACCCACTCTTCGAAAGTGCGGATATGCGAGTCTTGTTTATATGTCCCAGACGACAGTGCCATATATAGGTTTCATCTTTGTTACTCACTTTGAGCCTTTTGTTTGTTATATTATATGTAAGATATAAACTTTATATTCAAAATATAAAGACCATTATTTACAACAGCAGTGCAAATTTCTACATCATTTTTATATAAATAACACCCAGTGTTTCTAAATACAAAGTATACCCACATTGGGTTAACATAGATACATAAATAATATTCCTAGTCAAACTAGGTACATAATAACAGTCATTAAGTTCAAGTACATGCCCCGAGGGCAGTTCCAAAACAAAAGTGCCCACGGCCAAAACAGTAAAAGATCATCTCTCCTGAAGCC
>SKCR01048046.1:0-51845 GCA_019454045.1 Zanthoxylum bungeanum | reverse complement strand
TGTATCTTATAAGACACAAGTCAGAAACCTTTGAGAAATTCAAAGAGTTTCGACATGAAGTAGAAAAACAGACCGGCAAAAGTATTAAGACATTACGGTAAGACCGTGGTGGAGAATACTTAAGCAATGAGTTTCTTGATTACTTGAAAGAGTATGATATTCTTTCACAGTGGACTCCTCCCGGAACACCTCAATTAAACGGTGTGTCCGAACGGAGAAACCAAACTTTGTTGGACATGGTAAGGTTTATGATGAGTCGTACAGAGCTACCTATTTCCTTCTGGGGATATGCATTGAACAATGCAATACTTATTTTGAATAAGGTTCCGTCAAAGTCTGTTCAACAGACTCCGTATGAAATATGGACAGGAAAGAAACCGGGTTTCTCATTCTTGAAGATTTGGGGATGTTGGGCATACGTTAAACATTTGGATGGTACCAAACTTGAACCCAAATCGGATAAATGCAGATTTGTAGGTTATCCTAGGGAAACCAAAGGATATTACTTCTACAACCCATAAGAGAACAAAATATTTGTTGCTCTACATGCGGTTTTCCTTGAGAAGGAATTCCTAAATGCAGTGGTTAGTGGGAGGAAAGTTGAACTCAATGAAAGTCGGAGTGATACTATTCCTGGCACAGAAACCTTAACGGAACACGAACAGTTTATCAGGGATGAGACTGTACCATAATCTTCGAATACACAAGGACCACGTAGATCGGAGAGAGTCAGAAAACAATATGAGAGGTATGGGTTTCTGATCTCACCTCATGTGGATATTAATCTTATTTAGGAAGACGAACTGGCTACGTATGAGGAAGCGATACAAGGTATCGACTCCGGTTTATGGCAAGATGCCATGAAGTCCGAAATGGATTCCATGTACACCAACCAAGTTTGGACACTGGTTGATGCACCAGAAGGCGTAAAGCCTATTGGTTGCAAATGGGTCTTCAAGAAGAAGAATTACATGGATGGGCAACATACAAATGTATAAAGCTAGGCTTGTAGCGAAAGGGTATCGTTAACGACATAGTGTCGATTACGACGAAGCTTTTTCACATGTTGCCATGATTAAATCCATTCGGATTGTGCTTGCTATTGCTGCATATTTTGATTACGAGATATGACAGATGGACATCAAAACCGCTTTCCTTAACGAAAACCTTTTGAGGATGTTTATGGCAACAGCCTGCCGGTTTTGTCGTACCAAAACATGCAGACAAGGTTTGCAAGTTAAATCGATCCATTTATGGATTGAAGCAAGCATCGCGTTCTTGGAACCAACGTTTTGATGAGATCATAAAAGAATATGATTTCGATCAAAACGAGGATGATCCTTGTGTATATAAGAAGGTTAGTGGGAGCGTACTGACATTCATTGTCCTTTACGTTGATGATGTATTGTTTATAGGCAATGACATTCCCATGCTACAATCGGTGAAAGCTTGGATTTCATTAAAATTCTCCATGAAAGATCTGGGAGAAGCAGCCTTTATTCTGGGAATAAAGATCTACCGGGATAGATCTAGAAAGCTGATTGGACTCTCCCAGAGCACATATATTGACAAAGTGTTGAAGAGATTCAACATGGAACAATATAAGAGGGGACTGTTGCCAGAGTGTCACATGACATCACTCTATCTAAGGACATGTGTCCTAAAATTCAAGATTAGAGAGACAACATAAGTCGGATCCCGTTCGCTTCGGCAGTCGGATCGATTATGTATGCCATGATATGTACGCGACCTGATGTCTCGTATGCTTTGAGTATGTGTAGTCGCTATCAGGCCGATCCAGGTGATGGTCACTGGATGGCGGTTAAGAATATCCTTAAGTATTTTAGACGAACTAAGGATGCTTTCTTAATCTATAGAGATGGAGAACTTGAGGTAACTGGGTATACCGATGCAAGTTTCCAAACCGATAAAGACGACTGTAAGTCACAATCTAGGTACATATTTTGTTTGAACAACGGAGCAGTAAGCTGGAAATCTTCCAAGCAAGAGACTGTTGCCGATTCAACAACAGAAGCAAATATATTGTTGCAGCTAAAGTAGCAAAAGAGGCAGTTTGGATCCGTAAATTCCTAATTGGATTAGGAGTAGTTCCGTTAGCAACTGAGCCCGTTCCATTTTATTGTGACAATAACGGGGCTATAACGCATGCTAAGGAACCGCGGTCTCATCAACGATCTAAGCATTTTTTTCGACGTTTCCATCTGATTCGTGAGATCATACATCGTGGCGATATGAAGATTGAGAAGGTTAAATCAGAGGACAACATTACAGATCCGCTGACGAAAGCTATTCCTCAGCAAAAGTTTGAGCGACATGTACATAATTCAGGTGTTAGATGCTTGAGTGACTGGCTATAGGCCAAGTGGGAGATTGTTGAACAATTATGACCTATAGAGTCTTTATTTGTAAAAGACATTTTGGTTTTTGTACAAATTAACTATGTGACAATGAAGATTGTTATTTTATCATTTTGTAATTTGATTACTTGAATATATAAATGATAAAAGTCCTTATGATTAGTTCCAGATTAATAAGATATGAGACAATATCAATCCACAAAGGTTTAATCATTAAATATCCATAGTCGTAGTATTATCGAGACTGGACATCGATAATACGGAATAGACTAGTTTTACACTTGTGCGCGTTGTGGGAGCATAACGTCATAGTTCTCATATATTTAAGTATTGGATACTTATGCAAGTGTGATAGGAGGTTGTGTTTACCGATGGTAAGGAAACAACTTCACTCTGGATAGACCCTGCGGAATCCCATTGGTAGTATGACTATATGTCTATGGGAATCCGCATCAGGGTATGTGTATTTGGTCTTAACCTGAGACTTGCATCGCTAGTACTTGCGACAATCAATACACTTTGGTTTTGGTCGTCCGGGACTTTAACAGGTTCTGTGTACGCCTCTTCTGGGTTTTTTTAGAATCGTAGTGTATTGGGTGTGATGTCAAGACATAAGTATCAATTCAGTCATAAAGAGATGATGATCACGCAGGGATACAAAACCAGTTCTCTATTATGTTGCAATTATCGGGATAATATGACAAGGTTGATTATCCGATTATAGAGACTAGTTGCTTGTGATCCGATATATGCTTCGTACGGGACAGACACTATTCCAGCCCCAGGCCTTGCATGTGACATTAGATACTGGATCGCAATACACAATACTACGTATACTACGCCTATTATAGATTATATATTCCATAAAGAATATTTCTGGAGAATTGGGTGAGCATGGCGCTTTGCTAGAAGCCAACCATGTCTCGTAAATCAGTAAGAACGTGGTACAAGGTACGCACGTGTTCGGATAGTCCGACGACCAGATTTACTACCAACACAACCAGGGATCTCATGGGTCGCTTCCCGAAGATTCACCGATGAAGTATGACTCGAACATAATTAATCTGAGATTAATTATAAGAGAGAGAAAATTAATCTAGGATTAATTGCGGAAAGATTTTATCTGGGATAAAAATCAATTAATAGAGAGAGAATTAATTCGAATTAATCGATAAAATAATCTATTCGATATATTAAATGAAATTAGATTTCATAACGGAATTAAAATTGGATTTTAATTCGGGCGAACGAATTAATTTAGAATTAATTCGAGAGCGACTTTAATAGTAATTTTGCGAGATATATTATTTAATTAAATTTAATTTAATTAAGTCGCAACGGAAAATTCGTTAATTCGGAATTAACGAACCCGAGCCCGGAATGTGTTTGCGGGCCCACTCGGATTTTGAATTCAAGTGGGGCCCACGTGTCACATCACAAGTCACATCACTTGTCTTTCTCATCACTTTTTGTGATGGAAGTTAGTGTGATGTGATGTTGGCTTGTTTTTCACACAAGTTAATAAAGTGATGGACATTTTACCAACTTTGGATTTGGTATTACTTTACAATTTTGATTTTTGAAATCAATTAATTTGGTAACACATTCACTTATCTCTCTCATCATTCTTCTTCTCCTCTCTTACGCCATTTGCACTCTCCCTCTCTTGGACTTGGCTTGGCCGAAACTTACCAAGAGTAAAGGAAGAATTTTGTTGCAATTTTTCAAGTGCTAGCACACAAAGAATCATACAAAGGTGATATGGAAACCTTTCCCAAGAGTTTGGAATCCTTTCTTAAAGTTTGGAGCTTGACACTCAACATTGGAGAAGCTTGGAGCAACTTCAAAAGAAGCAAAAATTTTGAACTCTACACATCCCATAACCGATCATTGTGAGTATAATTCTGTTATACTTCTTTGCGTATTTACCCATCTTTCATTCTTATATGTTCTTGGGAATGATCTTAGAGACCCAACAGCTAAAGCGTGAGACTTTCGTAAATGTCAAAAAAGATCTACTTCTCATTGTGAGATTTAAGAGTTAAATTTCTGTATTCTTTTTTATAGAGATTCTAAAGAATATATAAGACAATGGGAGGGAACTTTATAGAAAAAGTAATTCCATACTCTATTTATTGTTTTTATCATGATATTTCAATATTATTATCCGTTTAATTTTGTTTTATCTTGTGTAGACAGAATGTCTATTTCGAACCCGCTTTCGTGTATACTTAATATGCATAAGCTCCAGGGTGCTGTTAATTATAATGTTTGGCTCATGAATCTCCGAATTCTCTGTCAAGTGGAGCAACTTGAATATGTTCTAGATCGCCCAATGCCCGCAAGGGTTTCAGATGATGCTTTAGATGTGGAATATGAGACGTTCAAAAGATGGAAGGATGATGATCGGAAAATCCGGTCATACATCTTGGGATCTATGGTGCCGGAACTACAGAGGAAGTTTATGCCGATGCCTGATTCCGGATCCATCTTGTTTCATATGAAGGAACTATTCAATGATCGACCACAAGTAGAGATGTATAAGGTGGCTGTCGAGCTTTTTCATACTTTCCTCCCGGAGGGAAAACCTGTTAGCCCACATGTGTTGAAGCTAATAGATTGTATCGAAGAGCTTGAAAGGATGGATATTCCTACTGACAACCGCCTCAGAAATAGTGTGATTCTCGCATCTCTTCCTCAGAAATATGTTGCTGCCGGCTCAAGATGACATGAATAAGAATAGTTCTGCTTTCTTGGTCACTGGTGCTTCTTCTTCTGGACCTTCTCATGCTTCTCAAAAGTTGGCTGGGAAGAAACAGAAAAAGAAAAAGAAAGTTGCAGGTAAATGTCCTAAGGTTGCTTCTGCAGGGGTTTCTAAGCCAAATGTGAAGACGGATGTTGCAAAAGGAAAATATTTCCAATGCGGCATACTTGGAAACTGGAAACTCAATTGTCCAAAGTATTTAGCTTCCTTGAAGAAAGCTCCCTCAGGTATTTGTTTTCCTATTATTGACATTACATTTGCTTTTGATTCTAGTTCGACTTGGGTGTTAGACACCGCTTGTCCTTCTCATATTTGCAATTCATTGCAGGATCTGAGGGAAACTAGAAGATTAAAGCCAGGAGAGATCCAGCTGCGAGTAGGGAATGGAGATTCTCTACAAGTAGAAGCAGTAGGAATTTTGTTTTTGAAACTCTCTGATGAATGTAATATTAAACTTAATAACTGTTATTTTGTGCCGTCTATGATACGACAAATCATCTCACTTCCTGTACTTGACAGCGAATGATTTCATGTAAATATTAAAGATGGTCTTTTGGATTTATATGATAATATGAATGTTTTGCTTGTTTCATATCCCATGGTTGATGGTCATTACATTCTAACTAAAAGTCGTGATGTTTTTAATATAGAGAAATCTAAAAGGAAAAGATCGGATAAAGTAAATAGCACAGAACTGTGGCATATGAGATTAGGTCATATAGGCATAAAACGCCTAACCAAAGATCGGATGAAGTAAATAGCACAAAATGATGGTTTGATATTGGATCTAACCATATAACCTTTACCAGCTTGTGAATATTGTATTCAAGGTAAAATGACCAAATCCTCATTTAGTGGTGTTGGACACCGTGCTAATGATTTATTGGAACTTGTGCATTCCGATGTATGTGGTCCAATAAATCATGCTGCCATGGGTGGGTTTCAATACTTTGTAACTTTTATCGATGATTTGTCATGATGTGGTTATGTGTTTCTTATGAAACACAAATCGGAAACTTTTGAAAAGTTCAAAGAATACCGATTTGAAGTAGAGAAACAAACCGAAAAACTCTTGAAATGCCTTCGATCAGATCGGGGCGGTGAGTACATGAGCAGTGAGTTCGTGAGTTATTTAAAAGAGAATGGGATCCTCACTCAGTATGCTTCTCCAGGCACTCCTCAACACAATGGTGTTTCGGAGAGGAGGAATCAAACTTTATTAAATATGGTTCAATCGATGATGAGTTTTACTGATCTACCTATATACTTATTGGGCCATGTTCTAGACACTGTCGCTCATCTCCTGAACAAAGTTCAATCAAAAGCCGTTCCGACCACTCTGTATGAGTTATGGACTGGAAGGAAACCGAGTCTTAAGTATGTTAAGATTTGGGGTTGTCCTGCATATGTAAGAGTTGCACAGCGGGATAAACTTGCACTTAGAGGGTACAAGTATCAATTCATTGGATATCCTAAAAATTCCATGGGATATCAATTCTATGATCCCGAGAATTGAAATGTGTTCGTTGCTCGAAATACAACTTTCATAGAAACACAATTTGTGTTAGAAAGTGCAGATCATAGAATGATTGATCTTGATGAAGTCAATCAAAGTAACATTGAATCGACGATAGAACCAGAAGTTCAGGAAGATGAGTTACCTTTGACACAACCACCTCATAGGTCACAAAGGATATCGAGACCCCCTGTTAGGTACAGGAAAACATCTGACGATGCCCTCGATGTTTTCTTAATCGAAGAAAATGATCATTTGACCTACAGATATGCGATGTTAGACATCGATGAGGAGAAATGGCTGGAAGCTATGAAATCCGAGATTGCCTCAATGTATGATAATCAAGTCTGGGACTTGGTTCCGCTTTCTGATGGAATTGTTCCTATCGGTTGTAAATGGGTTTAAAATAGGAAATGGGGGCCCGATGGAAAGGTTGAAACCTTTAAGGCCCGACTAGTAGCAAAAGGATATACTGAGAAATCTGGTATTGATTATGAGGAAACCTTTTCTCCTGTAGCCATGCTTAAGTCAATCAGGATTTTATTAGCTATTGCCGCACATTATGATTATGAAATTTGGTAGATGGATGTGAAAACAACTTTTCTGAATGGAAATCTTGAGGAAGATATTCATATGGAACAACCCGAGGGATTCGCATTCGCCAAAGATCCCAATCTGGTTTGTAAGCTTAAAAGGTCTCTTTATGGACTTAAACAAGCTTCCCGTAGTTGGAATGATCAGATCGTCTGGTTTTATTAAAAATGAAGAGGAATCATGTGTCTATAAAAAGACTAGTGGGAGCATGGTAGTCTTCTTAGTGCTTTATGTTGATGATATACTTATTATCGGAAACTATATAGGTATGTTACTATCTGTCAAAGCCTATCTAAGTAAGAATTTCTCCATGAAGGATTTGGGAGAGGCCTCTTATATACTAAGTATAAAGCTTTATAGAGATAGAACGAAGAGGTTGATAGGACTCTCTCAGTCCAAGTACATTGATTTGATCCTAGAAAGCTACAATTTTTTTTGACTGTAAGATAGTCAATGTGCCTTTTAAACATGGTATTCATCTGTCTAAGAAAATGTGTCCTAAGATAGATGATGAAAGAGCTAAAATGGTTAGCCAGCCTTATGCTTCCGCTGTTGGTAGCATAATGTATGCCATGTTATGTACTAGACCTGATATCAGTATAGCTGTAAGTGTTACAAGTCGTTATCAGTTGATCCGAGTCAGGACCATTGGATGACTGTGAAACATATCCTGGAATACCTTAAGGGTACAAAGGATAAGTTTCTCATTTATGGAGAAAATGACTTACAATTAAGAGGTTACACGGATTCAGATTTTCAATCTGATCCAGATGATAGAAAGTCTGCATCTGGGTTTGTGTTTTCTCTCAACGGCGGTGCCATTAGTTGGAAGAGCACTAGGCAGGGTTCGACTGCTGATTCCACCACCGAGGCAGAATACATTGCTGCTTCAGAAGCCGCAAAGGAAGCTGTCTGGATCAAAAAGTTTATTGCGGAGCTTGGAGTAGTCCCATCTATAGTAGATCATATTCCATTATTTTGTGACAACAATGGTGAGATAGCTCAAGCCAAGAAACCTCACGCTCATCAGAAATCTAAGCATGTGGAACGAAAGAATCACCTAATTAGAGAAATTTTAGCTAGAGGCGACATTATAGTTTGTAAAGTACGAATTGAAGAAAATGTAGCGGACCCACTGACTAAAGCCTTAACTCCCAAGTTGTTGAGAAGCACGTGAAGTCAATGGGTATTAGATACCATCGTGAATGGCACTAGATCAAATGGGAGTGTTGGAAATGGTGATCGAGCACCATTTACTTTTTGTATGAATATTTATTATTTATGCAATGTAATATTTTCTTTATCATGATTATTTATTTATTTGTATGGTAATTTCTTACTTTTATTTATATATTGAAAATCTAGGTGTTAGATTACTCTAAGAGTTAGAGATTTCGAGTTTCACTTAGAACCTTATATGAAATTAGTAAAGACCCGAGAGTTACAATAAATGGTTATATGGTTGTAAGAGTTGTAAATGGTGTTGAGAAATATCATGCATTCTCTCGAATATAAATTATTCTTCGTCTAGATCTATTGACATGGGTCGGTCATTATATTGGTAAGACTAGTGCATTGTCTATATGTGTAATGGACATATGGTTTGTCTCAACAGACTATGAGCTTAACAGAAGTTCGTATAGAAATGCGGATATTCATTAGTGGAATGAATATCGAACAAACTCATAAAAGATGACTAATAGATATTCCATAAAATTTCAATAGTTATCTTTTCGAGTTGAGTAGTTATTGTGGTCATTTGACTTGAGACACCACAGTGATCTTGTGAGTGATTCTCTATGCCTGATACCATGCATGTCAGAAACCTTTTATGGTCTGACCTCTGGATGACTGTTAGGTATAGACCGATGCTCACGAAGATCGGTGTGTGTTAATATGAAGATTCGTCAGTCCATATGGTTGGATTTTGTTTCCAGAAATTTTCAGAGTATATTCCGGAAATCTTTCGGCCGAAAGTTTGTTGAAGAAATTGTTTCTTTAACATTATAAATAATATTGAAAAAGAGTTTTGCATATATTATTTATTAATGGAATATAATTATGAAAATTTATTTTATATTGAGTAGATAAGGTTTTGACAGTAAAACTATAACCTTACTCAATAGGAGACGGTTATGACGAAAGGACTATACATTAACGTTTTAACCTCAACTTGTGTGGTTCAGCGTGTCGTGTTGTTTTTAGCCATGATTTGTAGGTGGGCTGGGCTTCATGAATATGTACACAAGTATATGAGATATATATGTATATATATAAGTAACAACTGAACGTGAGTCTAGAGAGTTCCACTATATTAAGTTTACTCGTTGAGCACTAGGGTGACTTTTGTCAAATGTTGACAAAGTATTTTGGGTTTAAGGATTAAATTGTTTGATCCGATAATTCATGAGATGAATTAATTTAATTGAATTAATTAAATTTATATCAAGAGTTGATATAAGTTTATTGTATAATATATTTAAATTTGATTTACATAAAATTAGTAATTAATTAGTGAATTTATTTAATTGTTAAATTAATATACAAAATTAATTACTTAGTTTATACAAATAAAGATATTAATTACTTAAGATAACTATAGTTAATGTAATTGAATGGTTTTTTGTTAAAGTAACTAAAATCATTTAATTGCAATTTAGTTACCTTGGTTGGTGAGATAATTTTATTTTAACTTTGGTTAAGTTAATTTTTGAAATATGTGGTGTAGAGAAAAGATTCTCTTATATCATGGTTTGTTTAATTGGTTTGGTTTGTTTTTCTTTATTTTTAATTAATAAAACGAAAGCAAATTTTTTTTTTTGATTTGATCAATTTTTCCTTTCTCTGCACATTGGACTGCCGAACAAAAAAAAACAAAAAAAAAAAGGAATTGCTTTTCTCTCCACTCACTGCCACCGCTAAACCAAAAAGAAAGAGAGAGATAAATTGGATTTTTGCTCTCAAAATCCAAGCCAAATTTCTCACCAAAAATTACCCAACTTATTATCAAGGGCATGTAATTAATCCTTAAGAATTAAGGATCAATTTGTGTGCTTGAGATGTAAATTTTTCTAGAGTTTAAGAGTTAAATCTTAGGGAAATTTTTGTTGCCATTCTTGAGTGATCAAACCACCTTTTGGTCACCAAGATTTGTTCATCAAGAAACTTGATTTGGTGGAGGTAGAAGAAGATCAAAGTGCTTGGTGGATTTGGGGATTGGATTCAAAGCTTCACAAATTGGCAAGGATTAAAAGCTATTGTAGGTAAATTTATTTTGTAAATTTATTGATTGGGTTGTTGAAAAAATTAATTATGGAATTGTTGGATAATTGTAAGCATGTATGTGAGGAATTTTTAAGCATTAAAGTGTATGGAAAATTAATGTATGGTTGATATATTGATTTTTGATGCTTGGATTAATTTATTAAGTGTTGATAAATTTATTAAAGTGTGTAGAATATTTATTTAAGCTTATGGCAATTATATTGATGCATGAAAAATTAATATATGATGATATATGTTTTTTAGTGCATTGGAATAATTTTAAGTTTATGAAAATAAATATTTTAACACACTTTTTAGGGTATTGCCGAAATAATAATAAAAATTGCTCGGGATTTGATCCCGCGCGCGTTCCGCTGCACTCGGCATATCCGTCCCCCTAACATGTTTTACTAAGGCGAACTAAGTTCCGAGAACTTATACCTTCACACTAATGACGATCTTGAATATAAGTAGTAAGAACTCATTCATCTTCATATTGACAAGACGGACCATCCAATAATGCTCCAACATTATTAATACCATTACTTAAAATAAAGTAATCACCTAATCATGGGAGATTTATGACAATCAAGTCATTAACAGAATTAGGTCAAAATTTTAATTTAAAACATGTAATACGTATCCAATATGACTTATGGATAATTAAATTAAATGCAGAGACATAGATTCAAATACATGTCAAACCTGCAACATGTATTATGTGGTTAAGCCTTGCTCTGATACCATACTGTTGGGGCAGATGTGGAACCCCTAGGGTCAGATCGGTGCCCCGTGCAGTGGAAGTATGTCTAACCCATGGATATCTCGTATGAGTGTATTTTAAAACTACATTCTGTTTCGAGTCCATAGGAAAAAAATAGGAACCAAAACGGAGTCCGGAAACTCTAGAACAGAGAAAATGAAATTTCAGTATGTATCAGCTCTGTGCGTCGCGACACAGGAGCTTAGGCGTCGAGACACTCCAAAGTGCGAGAGCAATTGCGAGAGTTGAATGTCTTGACGTCGTGACACGGAAGGGTGTGCGTTGCAACACTTCTAAGTTTAATGCTCAGTCTCGTGACGCTGAGGGGTCAGAGTCGCGACGCTGCCATAGGCAATGAATATTTTCCTACTTCAAACCATTACTAAACACTTCCAATTTTCTCTGGATACTGCAAATACACCCAAAAATCTAATTTTAGCATCATAACCACCATCATTACATGTTATACAACTAGCATACATGTATTCTAAATACTTATATACATTCATTTGAATCAAAACACAAACCAATTTAGAATCCCACTATGAAATGTCTCATGAACAATTCTAGTTCACATTAAGGTGGTCAAGTGATTCTAGAATGGTAGGCATAGCTCTAAACTTTAATCTAGAGTTCCAAACTCTTATTAATTGTTCCATGTCCAACATGAACATCTTTGACCTAATTAATAAGCATATCGTGTTTATACTTCTAAAGCATCCAAACACAATTTATTAGCCTTATTTCAACTTTAAGCTATGTAATCATGCATCCAATACATAATTTATGAATACCACGTTATATGAGGCATAATACATGATATAAATCATGTGCAAGTATGTATGTGATCATGAAAGAATTTTAGCTTTGGTATGAAAATTACTTTATGTTCTATTTCAGATAGCCTGTAGTATTTGGGCTATAAATTTTTCATATGATCTCATGATTTTTATGAACTTTATATCTTTTGAATGCTAAGACCGAGACCTACAACTTCTGCATTGGAAAGTTTTCCAAATTCGAATCAGAATCAAGTCCAAAATCGTGATTTCCATAACTGCTATAGTAGAATTCGAGAATAGCCTAGATTTGGGTGATATGGCACAATCCTAGCCACCCATTTCATTACAAAAATCATCCATTTTGCCTATAAATATAACACTATTCATTCATCCCTTTCTAAGCCAAAAAGGTGAGCTAGGAGGAATGAAAATGCTTCCATCTTCTTCATCCTCATACAAGAATTTTGATGAAAGAGTGATGGTTTCTATGTTCCAAGGCACACAAAGTAAGCTTTTAACTCTCTTTCTTTTATTAATTTTCAGTTTTGGGCAAAGAAATAAAAGCCCCAAATTTGCACCATGCATCCCTAGAGTTTGAATTTGCTTAATTGGCACTTAAAATGTTATTAACATGCATTTTAAGGAGTGTCTTGATGGTATTAGCATGAAATGAAGCTTTTATATGTATGAATGTGATATAGGATTAGATTTTTTGATTTGATGATATTAGAATAAATGGCTTGTGTTTGGGTTGATGATATGAAATGAGATTATGTTAAGTTGAGTTGGAGTTTTGATGATGATGGTGGTGATTGCTTGGGTATGTCATTGAAGAGTTGGTGTTAGGCTTTGAAATCGGGATAGCGTCGTGATGCTCAACACCCAACGTCCCGACGCATATCAAATAGAGGCTCTCTACCTAGGGTCTGATTGTGTAGGCATCACGAAGCTCAGCATCTAGCATCGCGACACGTAATAAGCAGAGGCTATGCCTCGGGTCTGATCAGGTGGGAGTCGCGACGCGGAATACTCAGCGTCGCGATGCATAGCAGTTAGAGGCTCCCTACCTCAGGTTTGAACCTGTGGGAGTCGCGACGCGAAATATCCGACGTCGCGACACGTGGCCTTTTCTCAGAATCAAAATTAGCCATTTCAATTTCATCATAGGAAGTCAGAAGGTACTCTAAGAGTTTCATATCAGCGTATCTACACATTACATCGTATCACAAACATAATATGTCATATAGTTATAAAGGTTCCAAAGCATATTCCAATATTTATATTCTAACCAAGTTTATCGACTATAGATTATCAACATGAATCATAATTTTCTTCAATGAAGGGAAGAAATGCCAGCCAGATTCCAAATCAGTGAGTGAATACTTTCTTTTCAAACTGATATTTACTTTCTGTTTTGAATTGAGACTTATTTGTTAAGCGCATAGGGCATTAGCCGAGTTTATTTACAGATATTTGATATTTGCGAATGTTTTAGAAAGCTTTGATTTTGAAAGCATGATTTCTATGATTTTTGGTGGCATGAGGGAAAAACCCCACCTAAGTTGTAACTTGGCACAAATAATGCAATTGACAGATTCAGAACATGTGCACATGTAGATAAAGACTAGGGGACGATGATACATAACACCCATAGATCCTAGATTTCTGGGCTAGGGGGACGGCGAGATGTAACGCCCCTAGTCCGTAGATTCAGGGTCGGGATGATAGCATGGATCAGCACACCTGGCTTTAGTTCAGTGGCTTGAGGGACGACAAGACGTAACACCCCAAGACCACTAGTTTAGGCGTATGGAGGGACAGCGATAAGTAACGCCCCAATGCGTCATATTTTTAGAAATAGATTTTTCAGAGACAAATTTTCAGAGATAAGATTTTCAATAATGATGAGTTTTATGAAAGAGTTTTCTTGAGAATTCAGTTTTACAGAAAGAATTCAGAGTTTTACAGATAAAAGTTTTTTTCCAGAAAAGTCTTACAGAAAGCGATTTGTTTTCAGATAAGAAAAGAGTTTTCAAAAAAGAGATTTTCCTTGAAAGGATTTCGGTTTTAGAACAATGAATTTCCATAAAGTATTTCAGTTTTTGTTTTTAAACTATCACTCATTAGGTCGTTCAAACAATCTAACTCCCTCATTCACTCCCAATTTTTCTGTTTTACAGGTTACTCGGTGGACGAGCTCGAGATGATGGATACTGATGATAGTCATTAGGGTGTTTTAGTCCACCGGGTCCAGTCAGAGATAAAGTTCAGTCAGAGTCAAAGTAAAGTCAAGTACCAGATATTTGTATAGTAAAGTTGTGTTGAAAGTGTTCATGAACAGAGTTGTAAAGAGAAGTAATGTTGAGTATACATTTATTTATATTATTATACATTCTATGTCATTGATTTGGACAATGGTCCCATGTATGAGTTAAGATAGAGTAGTAGTGTTGTCTATAGTTAGAAAGTCAGAGGCTTATGGGGATATGGCATCCTATTCCCTGCTGGTAGCATCTCTGAAAGGGGGATGTTACACTAATGAAAAACTCATTAATGAAGAACATAACTTAAGAGAATTTCAAACTTACCAAGTAAGCTTGATGCAAAGATCTAATCTCCTTCTCTTTGTTGAAATGGTTGGAGAACTTCCAAGGTTTGCAATCTTGACTCCAATATCCAATCTTGATTCCAATGCTAGCAAGCTTCACTCTAAGATCCAATCTTGATTTCTTCTAGATGAAATATTGTAAAGACCTTACAAAGCTTATCTAAACACTACTCTAACTTAGGCTATTTTCTCTAAGAATTTCTTGTATTTAGCTTTCCCAAGCTGAATTATTAAAACATTTTAAAGCTTTCTATTTATAAAACTTAGGCAATTTTTAATTAATAAAAGTTCTAATCAACTTTATATGGGGTTAATCTAATTTGTCTAAATATATATTAATTAGGTGTGACTAATCACATTTGTCTACCACTTTGATTTAATCCAATTAAATCAAGCCAAAACACCCATAATTATATACTTGCAATTACCATAATATCCTTAAATGCTAGAGATAATTATAAAATTACGACAAAGCCTTTGTGTAAATATTGAATTAATCCAATTAGGTCAAAGTAAATAATCAATGTTATCCAATAACACTTGATTATCTTAGTTGATAATTATAATATCAAATATGATCTTTTATCAAAATTAATCGGCTACCCAAGTGCTCAACGGGTACACTTTATATTGGGACTCTCTAAGTTCAGACATGTTCGTCATATAAGTCTAGCTAATATCTACATAATTCGACCACCTCCGAATTCACCAAGAACACAAATAACCTTTCCGAACTATACAAGTCGAGGTCATTACATATGTTTGAGAGTCCCTCCATCGTAGGCTATCAGAGTTATGCTTAGGAAATATAGAATACGTCGTCAAGTTTCCGAGGCGCACATCTCATGTCCGACAGTCCACGAACAACTGATGTGATCCACCATATGTGATCGACTTTGGCCAAAGTTTAAAGATTCATGACTTACTTACATAGATACCTAAACCCCTTATGGTTTACATACGGGTCGATAGATTCTATCTTGATACACACTTGATTAACGAGTGCATCGGTCCATACCCAACAAATATCTAGAGGTCAGACCATGAGAGGTTTCTAACATACATGACATCAAAGTGTGGAGGATCTCACACAAATTCAATGTTATCCTATAGTCAAAGGATTACATATGCTACTCGA
This sequence comes from Zanthoxylum bungeanum, assembly GCA_019454045.1. Lineage (NCBI taxonomy): Eukaryota > Viridiplantae > Streptophyta > Magnoliopsida > Sapindales > Rutaceae > Zanthoxylum > Zanthoxylum bungeanum. Next base: position 36,038 of record SKCR01048046.1, on the reverse strand, counting down.
CTCGAAGAGATTTTTATTAACGGTGGTGTTACTTCCAACTATTAGGAATCACATGTGAGTTGTTTAGTATTCGGTCTAACCAATTACCCATACGTCTATACGAGCTTCCAACATCGGGTTAAACCATTGGAACTCCAATTCCAATATACGACATGTGATAGTCTTCTAGGTTATAGGAATTCGACCGTATTCCAAAACCAACGACCAAGAATATCTACTTTATGAAAAGTTTACAATAGTAATACTTATCTCAATGTCACACCACCTAGTGTCCAGTATTACTACAAGACTATTCTAAGGTTGATGTCATTCTTAACATATTTATACATCAATCTAATATGTATAATGACAATACCATTAATAAGATATGAAATGAAAATATAGTTATATTATTAATAAATAATAAAATATACAATACATTATTCGGATTGGCACTACATGCACCAACTCCAACAAGCATCAATTTTTAATTAATATTTACAAGTGGCACTTCGTAAATATTTTTGTTTTTAGCTTATAATATTACAGTTTTGTCTAATTTTTTATATTTCTTTCTTCTTTTAATAAATAATTACCAAAATTAATATTCGTAAATATTTTTTTAAGAAAAAAATAAAAATAAACACTATTTTGAAATGGTAGATTAACTAGAAATATTAAGTCCTTAATTTTTAAGTTAACTAATGAGTTAGGTCATAATTGTTTTTAAAATAACTTAAATCAGAAATATTGATACTTTTGTAAAATCCAGTTGCATTGCACCTCCAAGAACCCTCAAATACAACTTTCAATGGAGGATTTTATTCTCTGAAATTATGGAGCAAGCTTCCAAATTTCCTTTAGGTAATTTTGTTGTTTTGTTGACTTTTAAGTAATGTAATCTCCTATAAATTGAGATCTCATTTGAGAGCTCAAGCACCCCAACAAGCAAGCTCCAAAGAAAGAGAGCTTGGTAGATAGTGTAGTTAGTGTGTGAGGTTTTTTGTACAGTTTGGTAATACTTGTAAATTATATTCAAGTAGTAATAGAGAATATTTATTTTTCCTCATAAACATATTTCAGTGATCAGAGAATCACAACAAGTGGTATCAGAGCTTTGGTTATACGTTGGGGATCTTGAATGTGAAGAACGAAACTCGGTTCGATAAAATTCCAGTTTCACGAAAGTTCGTAGAAACCAGTTTCGAGCATACCATCAGTTTGTTCATGTCGAGATGAAAATAATGGTATATTCCAATGATCAAACTGACACCAGAGAAAGGCTCACGCACCGGACATACAACTCTCCACGCGTCGCCACAAGCACACGTGCTACACGCGCAATATGAAGGTTGAAGACGACCATGTCAACAACCATGTCATCTCCACGTCAATGCACAGTGTAGGCACTGTATTTTTACATGTAAGTCCTGATGATGAGCCTCGAATGGAGGAACTACCTTTTTAGTTGCGGAAGTCGCGGAAAGCGGTCGTCAGAAGGGAATTGTCAAGAATTGACATTTTTGTTGGATTTGGTTCGCTCGTTCATGTTTCGGGTTCGCTCGTTCGGTCTCAGTTTTAAAAATTACCCTCGGCCCAAACCTTAAACCACTCCTCACGCCCAAGCAATAATAACCAAAAATAATTCCATCACAATTCCCTCACCAAACAAAAGCCACCAAAACACTAACCAACAAAAGTCAATCAAAATCCAAACAAATACCCATGCATGCCCATCACCCCACGTGAACAACCCATACACCCTCCATTCATCTACCAAACAAAGACTAAACACTAGCAAACAAACACAAACCACCTTAAACAAACCCATGTAACCACCCTCCATACAAGAACCCATGCACTGCACTTAACAAACACAAAAATCCAAACCGCCCATTCCTATCACTCATGTAACCACTTTCCATGCCAACCCATAACGCACCCATGCTACGTCCCCCTCTTGGCCACTCTCTATTATCTCACTCATTCAGCAGCCCCTATAAGGAAGGCAACATGCGCACACACGCTGGGGAGGAACCAACTCAGAGAACCCTAAAGGAGCAAGTCGTGAACCCTGGACCAACTCCCTCAACTTCACGCACCAATAGCACCTTCAATAGCCCATTACAAACCTTCACGCCACACTTCACATAGAAACCCTAAACTACACGTAGCAGCCCCCTAAAGCCACTGCATTAACATGAACAAGTAAGCCACAAATCAGCCCATACACACGCATAACTTGCACCCAAATATCCCTCGCAGCACTGCCCGCATGCCTTGCCTTCAATGCACAAAACACCCAGCAAACCAGCCCTCCATCACGTCCTTAAAACCACGACAATGACCAGCAGCCCATCCACCACGCATGTAAAGAAACCCAAGCTGACTCACGCCACTGCCGTACTCCCAACTCCCCCTCCAACCATCCTCTGAAACACGCCCAAATCCCCCTGAAACCAGCCTCTTAAACACGCCTAACTCCCCCTGAAACCAGCCTCTGAAACACACCCAAACTGCCTCTGAAATCAGCCTCTGAAACACGCCCAAACTGCCTCTGAAACCAGCCCCATAACACGCCCAAAATGCCCCTAAAAACCAACAGCAACGAGACCATAACTTATCACAACTATATGCATGCATGAGCCAAGTCACACCAGTCCCATGCATACGTAAAACCAGCCCAAAATAACCCTAAAAAAATACTGAAACTTTGCCCAAACAGTAAACCAAAACCACGGAAAAATAGTGAACAAAAATAGAGAAAAAGCGGAAAAAAGAAGAAAAGAATGAAACAGAGAAAACAGCGAGTGGAAACCGCGAGTAAAAACGGACAAAACAGTAGAAACAGCGGACCAGTAAAAATAGTGAAAGTAGCGGACCAATGAAAATAGCAGAACCGATTACCCTTCCGGCACCGTGAAACGCACTCCCGGAAGCGATTAAAATGTTAGAACTGAGGGAACCCTTTTATTATATCCTTTACTTTTTGTATTTTATTCGCATGAGTTATGGATTGGTGATGATATGATGGTTTCCGGATGAACGGAATATGTGTTCTTCTTGCGGTATATCGGATGGAAACCCGGACATAAATTCATAGCCGTCTGAATGGACGGTATTGCGGTGCACTCGGATACAATGCCTGTTGAAAAAAATAACCAAGCCCCAAGATCAACAAGAACAAGCAAAATATATAAATACATGAATGAATTAATTGAAGTATGGCGGAATCATACTCACAATACTTGAAAATGGATGCTAAGATGATGCGAAATTCCTCCCTTGTGCAGTGAAGCTCTGCTCGGCCAAGAAGAAAAGAGGGACTCCAAGTCGAGTTTGATCCTTCCAAGCTCAAGGATTAGTTTCCCATATCACCTATGTATGATCCCTTGAAGGTGCTAGCCTTTGTTGTGATTTTGAATGCACAACTTCTTCAAATCTTGCCACAAAAATGAAGAAAGAAGAAGAAATGGAGAGCCAAAACTGCATGTAGTTTCGGCAATGTGAGAGAGAGGAAGAGTGAATGATTTTTGTTACAAAAAACAATTTATATTTATGCCATAATATTTATTAAATTAATAATAAACTTATGACACAAATCATGCAATGGCTTAGAGTGTCAAACACTCAATTTCCATGCAAAACCATTGAGTGCATTGTACACTATCTCCATGCAATGCATTAGAATTAAATAATGCATAATATGACATGTGTCATGTGGGCCCCACACGTTTCCAAATGAAAGTGGGCCCACGTGCACTCACGCGTTCGGGTTCGATATTTCCGAAATACCGAACTTACGTCGCGACGTTAATTAAATCGAATTTAAATAAATAATTGCGCCTAGCGAAATTATTATTTACGTCGCTAACGAATTAATTCTAAATTAACTCGTTTGCCCGAATTAAAATCTAATTTTAATTTCGCGTCGAAATCGAATTTCGATTATTATATCGAATATAATAATTTTACGATTAATTCCAAATTAATCGTTCTCTCTCTATGTATAGTACTTTATCCAAGATAAAGTCTCTCCGTAATTAATCCAAGATTAATCGAGTTTGAATCATACGTCATTGGTGAATCTTCGGGAAGCGACCCAAGAGATCTCTGGATATGTTGGCACTAAATACGGCCGTCAGATTATCTGAATACGTACGTACCAAGTACTACGTTTTTACCGATTTACAAGACAAGGTTAGCCTCTAGCAAAACGCCATGCCTACCCAATTCTCCAGAAATATTCTTATTGGAATATAAGATCTATAACAGGCGTAGTATACCGTAGTATAGTGTATATCGAACCAGTATCGGATGATCACATGTAAGGCCTGGGGCTGGAGATGTGTCTGCCCCGTACGATACACATATCGGACATCAAGCAACCAGTCTCTTTGAATCGGATAATCCTGACCTAGTCATATTATCCCGATGGTTGCAACCATTATAGAGTACTAGTTCTGTATCCCTCGCGATCATCATCTCCATATGTCTGAAGTGATACTTTCATCTTGACATCACACCCAATACACTACGATTCTCGATAAATCCAGAAGAGGTGTACACAGAACCCGTTAAAGCCCTGGACCACCAAAACTAAAGTTTACCGATTGTCGTAAGTACTAGCGATGCAAGTCTCAGGTTAAGATCATATGCACCTACCCTGAAGCGGACTCCCATAGACACGCAGACATACTACCAATGGGATTCCGCGGGGTCTATCCAGAGCGAAGCTGTTTTCCGTACCATCGGTAAAACACAACCTCCTACCGCACTTGCATAAGTATCCTATACTTAAATATATGAGAACTATGCCGTTGTGCCCTCACAACATGCACAAGTGCAGTACTAGTCTATTCCGCATTATCGATGTCCAATCTCGATAATACTACGACTAGGGATATTTAATGATTAAACCTTTATGGATTGATACCGTCTCATATCATCACAATCCGGAACTAATCATAGGGACTCTTACCATTTATATCAAAGTAAATAAATTACAAAACGGTAAAAGGCAATTCATTACTACATAGTTAATTTTGTACAATAATACAATATCATTTACAAAATAGTGACGCTATGGGTCATAACTGTCTAACAATCTCCCACTTGGCCTATAGCCAGTCACTCAAGCATCTAATACCTGAACTATGTATGTGTCGCTCAAACTTTTCCCGAGGAATTATTTTCGTCAGCGGATCTGCAATGTTGTCCTCTGATGCGATCTTTTCGATCTTCACATCGCCACGATGTATGATCTCTCGAATCAGATGGAATCGTCGAAGAACATGTTTGGATCGTTGATGAGACCTTGGTTCCTTAGCCTGCGCTATGGCCCCGCTATTGTCACAATACAATAAAACGGGCTCAGCTGCTAATGGAACTACTCCTAATCCAACTAGGAATTTTCGGATCCAAACCGCTTCCTTTGCTGCTTCAGCTGCTGCAATGTACTCCGCTTCAGTTGTTGAATCGGCAACAGTATCTTGCTTGGAAGATTTCCAGCTCACTGCTCCGTTATTCAAGCAAAATATGTACCCGGTTTGCGACTTGAAGTCGTCTCTGTCGGTTTGGAAACTTGCATCGGTATACCCAGATACCTCAAGTTCTCCATCTCCATAGATTAAGAAAACATCCTTAGTTCTCTTAAGATACCTAAGGATACTCTTAACCGCCATCCAGTGATCCTTTCCTGGATCGGCCTGATATCGACTACACATGCTCAAAGCATAGGACACATCAGGTCGTGTACATATCATGGCATACATGATCGATCCAACTGCCGAGGCGAACGGAGTCCGACTCATGTTGTCTCTCTCATCTTGTGTTTTAGGACACATGTCCCTAGATAGATAGACGCCATGTGATGTTGGCAACAGTCCCCTCTTGGACTGATCCATGTTGAATCTCTTCAACACTTTATCAATATATGTACTCTGGGAGAGTCCAAGTAGCCTTCTAGATCTATCCCTGTAGATCTTTATTCCTAGAATAAAAGCTGCTTCTCCCAGATCTTTCATGGAGAATTTCAATGAAAGCCAAGCTTTCACCGACGTTAACATGGGAATGTCATTGCCTATAAGCAATACATCGTCGACATAAAGGACAATAAAAGTCAGTGCACTCCCACTAACCTTCTTATATACACAAGGATCATCTACGTTTTGAATGAAATCATATTCTTTTATGACCTCATCAAAACGTTGGTTCCATGACCTCGATGCTTGCTTCAGTCCATAAATGGACCGATTTAACTTACAAACCTTGTTTGCAAGTCTTGGTGCGATAAAACCGTCAGGTTGTTGCATATAAACATCCTCCAACAGGTTTCCGTTAAGGAAAGCGGTTTTAACGTCCATCTGCCATATTTGTAATCGTAATATGCAGCTATCGCAAGCATTATCCGAATGGATTTAATCATGGCAACGGGTGAGAAAGTTTCGTCATAATCAACTCCAAGTTGTTGACGATACCCCTTCGCTACGAGCCTAGCTTTGTACGTTTGTACGTTGCCATCCATGTCGGTCTTCTTCTTGAAGACCCATTTGCATCCAATAGGCTTTACGCCTTCTGGTGCATCAACTAGTGTCCAAACTTGGTTGGTATACATGGAATCCATTTCGGCCTTCATGGCCTCTTGCCATAAAGTGGATTCGATACCTTGTATCGCTTCCTCATACGTAGCCGGTTCAGTATCCTCAATAAGATTAATATCTACATGAGGTGAGATCAGGAATCCATACCTCTCAGGTATTACCCTGACTCTCTCCGACCTACGTAGTCCTTGTGTAATTGAAGATTGTGGTTCAGTCTCATCCTGGATGGACTGTTCATGTTCCGTTCTCGATTCATTGCCAGGAACAGTATCACTACGACTTTCATCGAGTTCTACTTTCCTCCCACTAAACACTGCATTTAGGAATTCCTTCTCAAGAAAAACCGCATGTAGAGCAACAAATACTTTGTTCTCTTGTGGGTAATAGAAGTAATATCCTTTGGTTTCCCTAGGATATCCAACAAATAGGCATTTATCTGATTTGGGTTCAAGTTTGGTACCTTCCAAACGTTTGACGTATGCCCAGCAACCCCAAATCTTCAGGAATGAGAAACCTGGTTTCTTTCCTGTCCATATCTCATATGGAGTCTGTTCAACAGACTTTGACGGAACCCTATTCAAAATAAGAATTGCACTTTCTAATGCATGTCCCCAGAAGGATATAGGTAGCTCAGTGCGACTCATCATCGACCTTACCATGTCAAGCAAGGTACGGTTTCTCCGTTCAGACACACCATTTAATTGTGGTGTTCCAGGAGGAGTCCATTGTGAAAGAATACCATATTCTTTCAAGTAATCTTGAAACTCATTACTTAAGTATTCGCCACCACGGTCCGACCGTAATGTCTTAATACTCTTGCCTGTTTGTTTTTCAACTTCGTGTCGAAACTCTTTGAATTTCTCAAAAGTTTCCGACTTGTGCATCATTAGATACACATAACCATAACGCGATGCATCATCCGTAAAGGTTACGAAGTATCGATATCCACCTCTAGCCTGGCTAGACATGGGCCCACAAACGTCACTATGAACGAGGGCTAACAGTTCAGTGGCGCGTTCACCTTTACCACTAAAAGGTGATTTAGGCATTTTGCCTAATAAACAAGATTCGCAGACGTCATATGAATTTGGATCAAATCCGTCCAAGTACCCACTCTTCGAAAGTGTGGATATGCGAGTCTTGTTGATGTGTCCCAGACGACAATGCCACAAATAAGTTTCTTCCTTTGGATTACTCATTTTGAGCCTTTTGTTTGTTATTTTACGTTTTGGAGATTTATTTATATTCAAAATATAAAGACCATTATTTGCATCGGCAGTGCAAATTTCTGCATCATCTTTATATAAATAACACCTGGTGTTTTTAAATACAAAAGTGTACCCATACTGGGTTAACAAAGATACAGAAATAATATTCCTAGTTAAACTAGGAACAAAATAACAGTCATTTAGTTTAAGTACATGCCCCGAGGGCAGTTCCAAAACAAAAGTGCCTACGGCCAAAACAGCAACAGAAGTTCCATTTCCAACTCGTAGATCTACCTCCCCCGAAGCCAGTCTCCTGCTATCATGCAGATCCTGCACATCAGTACAAATATGAGAACCACAGCCAGAATCAAAAATCCAATTTTTATTAAGACTAGAAGTAGTCATATTTATCTCAATAACAAACATACCTGAGGTCGGTGCCTTGCCCGCCTGTATGTCCTCCTTGTGTCCCTTGTTCATGCGGCAGTCACGCTTCCAGTGACCTTTCTTGCCGCATTTCAGGCAAACATCTTGAGACTTGTCCCTTGGCTTCCCAGAAGCCTTTGTTGACTTGGCCTTGCCTTTGTTTCTATGCTTTTTCTTCTTAACACCTCCAGTTGCTTTCAGAAGCTCTTCTCTGACTCCTTGAGAATCGATAATAACTCTCCAAGAGTATCATCCGAATTCATCAATTTGTAGTTGATGACAATCTGTTTCCAAGTATCGGGTAGTGACTGTAGAAGTACATCTATAGACAGCTCAGCCTCCAAGACTATACCCATATTAGCCAATTCATCAATATCGGCTATCATTTGAGTCCCATGGACCTCAACAGAACTACCATCAGTCATACGGGAGCGAAAGATTTTCTTCACTAACTCGTACCTCGCCATCCGCTTATTAGTGCGGTGAAGATCTTGCAATCTTGCCATCATATTATAAGGATCCAAGTCCCTATTCTGGCGGCGAAAGTGTTGAGTCATTGAAGCAAGCATGATCGACTGAGCCGTGTCACAATCATCACTGTGAGTTTTCCATAACTCCAGCTCAAGTGGCTCAGTGGGCTTAGGCCCGAGAGGTTTTTGTATCGTATACAGTATCCTCTCCGCCCCAAGGACTATCCTTAGGTTCATTTCCCAGTCGGCGAAGTTGGTGCCCTTGAACACATTATCACCCATGATTATGTCACGGACATTTCCTTTGTTTGCCATCTTAACTACGATAATCTAATTATCTAGTTAACGATATGTGGGTACAGTCAAACTGTTACATAAAAAATAACATTGTATTAGTCCAACTAATGTGTAAATATTGACGAAATAAGTTGTGTAAGCGCGTAAAGCTAAGTATCTGAACGATAATTGCAAATTCAATACTAGCCTCCCACTATTTTCTGCAAGTCTCTAACCCTCTGTTGAGTACTCGGGAAATCCAATTTCCTAGTGGGCTAGGATCCCGTTAAATAACACACAACCTTGACTTTGGCCAACAAATTGTATGATATTTAACTAGGTAGATCTCGAAGATCAATTGGATCCCATCCAATTCCTAGATCCGGTAGGTGGACATCTAAGTCCGAAACATATACATATGTCAATGCATCCAATACATTTTCCTAACCATTTCCTCTGAATCAACTAAGCCTTGGCTTTGGCACAACAAACCTAATGATTCCAGTTAAGCGGGACCCATTGACGAGGAGGAAAGTTTCGTAATCAATGTCGATGGACAAGAAGTGATCTTGACTTTGGCCAACAAATCACAACTTGGACAGGACACCGATGTGGAACAAAACTCTCATGATTCAAACACATCCTCAATTGACAAAGGTCTTGACTTTGGCCAACAAACCAATGCCAATTTCGGATCTTGAGAAAGAATCATTCAACGGAAGGAAAATCGCTTAATATTGTTTGAGGGATTTTTCGCGTAATTGGCAACCAATTAATTTATCTTTGTTAGGTCTCATCATCATACACCCTTAAGCATGCTTCTAAAACATCATAAAGCGCGTAAAGTAAAGTAATAGCGATATACGGATGGATATGAACAACAACTTGTTCCTAGAACAAATCACTCCTTTCCTCTCCCCGCTAGCACTATTCTACTCTTACCCAATTACATAATACAATAAGAGAAACCTCATTTACATTGAGGGGAATTAGGTGAGAAGAGAATACAAAGAGACAATAAGAGAAAGGCTGGACACGCAGGTCCAATTTATAAATTCTAAATTTACAATAATTCTAAAATTACCCTTCCCTTCTAATATCCATCCGATATACACTATTCATACATCACATCCACATTCATTCATTCAAGGCATGTTATACAACCAATCAAATCCAATTAATTAGTCTTTAATTAGGTGACAATACAATGTTCAAACATTGTTTGCATTTGCGCGAGTCCAACTCAATTTGAGAATAAATACTTATAGTATGAATTCACGAATTATATCGAACTACTCGTTAAATCCAATTTAAGTCGTATTCAATACTAATCCTATTATTTAATTCTAAATTAAATATTTACACTTTTATTGTGCTTTTATAACTTAGATTCCAAATCTAATACAATCGGGTCTCAAAGCCCAACTAACATCTAATGTCCGTTTAATTAAAGTCCGATGGGCTTTCAATTGATTTCTTTAGGCTTGGGTTTTGGTCAATGTATGGGTCAAACCCAATTACCAAGCCCAATAAGGAATCACCCTCATATGCCATAAAATCAATATCAAGCCCATAAGGCCCAATTAAACATAAAAGCCCATTTATTACATTTGGGCTTAAATGGTGTGATTTAGGCCCATTTTGGATCCAATCCAAATGGTCCAAATCTACTTGGCCCAACCAAGCCCATTATGTCCAAATATAATAGTTTTAGGCCCAATTCAAAATTAAGCCCAACTAACCAAATTTTAAAATTCCAAATTTTATAACTTAATTAATTAAAGTGTATTATCATGATTAATCCTTTAAATCAATATTCCCAAAATATCAAATTAATCCATTAATCATATTTTTATCTTAAATATATGTCCAACATTATTTAATCAAAAAATCAAGTCCCTAATCCTCCATCAAGCATTCGGCCAAGGTGATTAAAATGGTTCCGATTTCGTTTTCAATCCAATCGAGTTACAAATCATCATTCCATATTGTTTCAAGTCATCTAATGTCTTAAAATTAAAAAATCATCTAGTCCATATGCTTGCATGTATTCGGCCAAGCCTCATTTGGGTTGGAAAAATTAATCCAATTTATTTTCCATGAAATTGATGATGTATAATCTAAATAACATACATCTAAGCATATTTAATCAAGCAAACTCATCAAATCATGCTTCATACAATTTTCCCCAAATAACATCCTAATATATTTGCATGCTCTTTAAGCTCAATGATACCATTGTTGAAAAAAATAACCAAGCCCCAAGATCAACAAGAACAAGCAAAATATATAAATACATGAATGAATTAATTGAAGTATGGCGGAATCATACTCACAATACTTGAAAATGGATGCTAAGATGATGCGAAATTCCTCCCTTGTGCAGTGAAGCTCTCGGCCAAGAAGAAAAGAGGGACTCCAAGTCGAGTTTGATCCTTCCAAGCTCAAGGATTAGTTTCCCATATCACCTATGTATGATCCCTTGAAGGTGCTAGCCTTTGTTGTGATTTTGAATGCACAACTTCTTCAAATCTTGCCACAAAAATTGAAGAAAGGAGAGCCCAAAACTGCATTGTAGTTTCGGCAATGTGAGAGAGAGGAGAGTTGAATGATTTTTGTTACAAAAAATCAATTTATATTTATGCCATAATATTTATTAATTAATAATAAACTTATGACACAAATCATGCAATGGCTTAGAGTGTCAAACACTCAATTTCCATGCAAAACCATTGAGTGCATTGTACACTATCTCATGCAATGCATTAGAATTAAATAATGCATAATATGACATGTGTCATGTGGGCCCCACACGTTTCCAAATGAAAGTGGGCCCACGTGCACTCACGCGTTCGGGTTCGATATTTCCGAAATACCGAACTTACGTCGCGACGTTAATTAAATCGAATTTAAATAAATAATTGCGCCTAGCGAAATTATTATTTACGTCGCTAACGAATTAATTCTAAATTAACTCGTTTGCCCGAATTAAAATCTAATTTTAATTTCGCGTCGAAATCGAATTTCGATTATTATATCGAATATAATAATTTTACGATTAATTCCAAATTAATCGTTCTCTCTCTATGTATAGTTTATCCAAGATAAAGTCTCTCCGTAATTAATCCAAGATTAATCGAGTTTGAATCATACGTCATTGGTGAATCTTCGGGAAGCGACCCAAGAGATCTCTGGATATGTTGGCAGTAAATACGGCCGTCAGATTATCTGAATACGTACGTACCAAGTACTACGTTTTTACCGATTTACAAGACAAGGTTAGCCTCTAGCAAAACGCCATGCCTACCCAATTCTCCAGAAATATTCTTATTGGAATATAAGATCTATAACAGGCGTAGTATACCGTCGTAGTATAGTGTATATCGAACCAGTATCGGATGATCACATGTAAGGCCTGGGGCTGGAGATGTGTCTGCCCCGTACGATACACATATCGGACATCAAGCAACCAGTCTCTTTGAATCGGATAATCCTGACCTAGTCATATATATCCCGATGGTTGCAACCATTATAGAGTACTAGTTCTGTATCCCTCGCGATCATCATCTCCATATGTCTGAAGTGATACTTCCATCTTGACATCACACCCAATACACTACGATTCTCGATAAATCCAGAAGAGGTGTACACAGAACCCGTTAAAGCCCTGGACCACCAAAACTAAAGTTTACCGATTGTCGTAAGTACTAGCGATGCAAGTCTCAGGTTAAGATCATATGCACCTACCCTGAAGCGGACTCCCATAGACACGCAGACATACTACCAATGGGATTCCGCGGGGTCTATCCAGAGCGAAGCTGTTTTCCGTACCATCGGTAAAACACAACCTCCTACCGCACTTGCATAAGTATCCTATACTTAAATATATGAGAACTATGCCGTTGTGCCCTCACAACATGCACAAGTGCAGTACTAGTCTATTCCGCATTATCGATGTCCAATCTCGATAATACTACGACTAGGGATATTAATGATTAAACCTTTATGGATTGATACCGTCTCATATCATCACAATCCGGAACTAATCATAGGGACTCTTACCATTTATATCAAAGTAAATAAATTACAAAACGGTAAAAGGCAATTTCATTACTACATAGTTAATTTTGTACAATAATACAATATCATTTACAAAATAGTGACGCTATGGGTCATAACTGTCTAACAATGCCCCGTAACACTCGAGAGACAGCACGTATTTCGTTTCACCCAACCTTGTATCGAGCATGATTAGGCCCAGTTGTATTTATTACTTAAGCATGATTTAGTTAGTGTGTTATTTAGTTTTATGCATGATTAGTTATTTCTTTCACAATAGGAATTAAATTGCGTTTATGTTTAGGATGTTATTTATTCTGTATTTGATGATCCAACATTAATGGTGATATCGTACGTTTGCCCGTTGTGATACTTACTTTTAAAGCATGATGACTTAGACATAGGATTTATTTTGATGAATGCGAACTAGATCTAAGTTACTTTCGAGCATGTATGTTGCGTAGATTCGATTAAATTATTGCACAATCTTTTCATTACAAGTGGATAAGTAAGAGACCATTCCGAACCCAACAGTTTGAGGTCTCCCTTGCGAGGGGGGTGAGTGCGGCCTTAAATTATTTCCCGGTTCACACAGGGGTGGCGACTCCATTATTCCCCGGTTTAGTCCCATGCGGGCTATTCCGTACTCCCATCCGGGCCGCAAGCAAGCCCGGAATAGCATGCGTCGTCCAGTTTCTGTTGTCTACAGTCTGGCGACTCCACTGGGGATAGAGAATCGGCCCCGAAATAATGTCTTGTAATTTTTGTGATTTGTGCTTTAATTAATCATGTCTACTGTGGGTTTAAGGAGTTTAATTAAAGGCATTTTTAAGGCTAGGTAATGATTTGATGTCTTCATTCATTCACTACCTTTCAATAAGGAAAAGCTGTGAAGGCACCTAGATAATCATTACTTGTAGCTCGTTTTGACAGACTAGTTTGGAGGACTCGTTGTTTATTCCTGACACCAAGCGATAAGAGCCTAAGGGGCTAGGGTACTTAAGAAATCCTCGCTCCACCCTCCATCTGGGGAATCTACAACGGGAAGTCCATTTGACAGTTAGTCACACACCATATCTCGTTGGCACGTACCGTAAGGTATAAAAAATGTGCGTTCACTTGGTCACTTGAACCCTCGAGTGGGGAGTCATAGTTGTGAACAATCTTTCGTCAGCGAGAACCTTTGTTTACACTCCTGAAATCTACACATGAACCTTAGTTTTGTGACCCTTAGAAATTGTTTATTTATGCTTGTGTTTAGGATCATCGTCATTTGGATTCAGTTGGACCTCTTATTAAGAGATATGAACTTGTTGGGCCATTTAAACTGAGACAAGTTCGTGTCCTTTGACAATTGGGCCAAAAGCTTCTAAAATACCGATGGGCCATTTTGTGTTTAGGCCTCTTATTATTTGAAGTTGTTTAGCCATGTTATCGCAAATGTATAAACTTGTTGGGCCTTTTCAACTGGGACAAGTTTGCACCGCGTAATGATGTGATTGAATGCTTTAAAATGATGATAGGCCAACTTATATATGTATTTTCCGCATCACACGCATCTCACGCATTTCATGCATACACGCATCATGTTAACCCTTTGTGTCTTAAAAGCCATCATAGATATCCGTTGGGTTAAGAAAAAGAAGTTAGAGTATTCCTTGGGAAGATTCAATACATCAGTCGGTTCATCGCCAAATTGGGAAACAAGTCAGTGAGACTACCAGATTTAGGAGAGAATGAGTTCACCGAGCCGATCAATGTTGACAGATTGAAGCTGTATTTAGCCTGAGGAAGAGAAGACTGAGCAGTCACCAAAGGAATTGGCAGAAGGCCTAACCCAACGGGATAGGAAACATATTCATGCATGCATACACGTAACGTACTTGCAATTCTTGTGTTTGTCCTATGTTTGCAGGTTTTAAACAGAAGGGAAGAACTAGCAGGAGGAAACACATGGCGCCAAGGAGCACAATGAGGGTCTCACCCATCAAGAACAAGGAGTATCTCCACACATGTATACGTATACATTACATGCACACATTTTTATTCTGTTGTTTTGTATTCGCAGGTTTTAAAGAAGAAAAAGGGAAATCGACAAAGATCAAAAGGTGGCACAAGCACTGAGGATGACATTGAAGCCACCTTGACAGATGGATTTTGGTCATGTCTGGCTGAAGACGATGAATTTAGCGCTAGCAGGGAGGCAACTCATGCACTTTGTTGTAATTTCTATTTTCATGTTTTGTGTATACATGTTGTAGAATTTTTAATTTTGTGTGTTATTTTTGTAGGTAAAAGCCCAGACGGAGCATTTCAAGACGGAAGGAATGGTGTTTGGGAAATCATAAAGATGGGAGCTAATTCATTAGTGGTGGCTGAGTAAAGAAAGAATTCTTGAGACGCATCCTTATGAATTTATACCAAGCCAGTGGCGTATTGAGTACACAATTCTGTTGCCTTAATTATTGCTTTTCCTTTGTTGTTTTCTTTTATTTTCGTAGACATAATCCAAGGCTTTTTGACATTTCACGACTTCTTTTGTTGTTTTCTTTTATTTTCGTTGACAGGATCCAAGACCTCTTGAAATTTCATGACTTCTTTTGTTGTTTTCTTTTATTTTCGTAGACAGGATCCAAGACCTTTTGACATTTCACGACTTCTTTTGTTGTTTTCTTTTATTTTCGTAGACAGGATCCAAGACTTTTTGACCTCTCACAACTTCTTTTGTGGTTTAGCTAATAATCGTTATGTGGAAGATATTAGTGCAATTATTACTCACCCCTTTTCAGGTTCTATAAATTCAGCTCAACATTTCTCTCCTCAACACATCCAGATATACATCCAAGTAAGAGAAAGAAAATGGAAGCAACTTCACAGTAGTGATTCAAGCGAATTTGTGTTTTATGTGGATCCAACACTGGTAATAAACCAGAATTCATTGAGGCCGCGAATGAATTGGGGCGAGTCATGGCTGAGAAGAATATACACCTAGTATATGGCGGTGGAAATCTTGGGATAATGGGAAGCATTTCAAAAGCCGTTCAGGATGGTGGCGGTCATGTTTTGGGAATCATCCCAAGACCTTTGGCAGACGAACAGTTAATTGGACCAACAAATAGAGATGAACGCATCGTATCAGGTATGTCTGAACGACTCCATGAAATGATAAATATTGCGGATGCGTTTATTGCGTTACCATGTGGACTTGGTACACTTGAAGAAATATTCATGGCAGCATCATGTGCGCATTTAAACATTCATCGGAAGCCCATTGGGATACTCAATATTGAGCATTTCTTCGATTTTCTGTTTGTATTTCTCGCGGAAGCCAAAAAACATGAATTCGTCACCAAATCTGTCGAAGATATTTTCTTGACTGCGACAAAGGCCGAAGAGTTGATTGATCGGATCCTAGCTTTTGAACCGAAGCTTGACCCTATCCTCTCCAAATTGGACTGGACAGATGGTGACCGTGGCAAGAAGCGCAGATTGGACATTGATCTTAATCAGTGATGTTTCCTACTGACCAGGTATTACAGACATGAAATATTTGAAGTTTGTACTCTAGTTTAATTGTTGAAAAAAAAAGAAGAATAAAAAATAAAAAAATGAGAGAGAGAAGTCTTTGATGGTTAGACATATGTCCGATGATGACATTGTATGCTATAGGGAGAAACCCTAGAAACGATAAGTGAGAGACGTGCTCTCGTCCGGTATTCTGAATGGATTGATCTCAGTTAGACTCATGAGCACTTGATTGCGGGATCTCAGCGGTAGAAGCCTGAGTGGTTGGCAAGGTGACTAGTTGAAGAGATGATGGATTAGTGAATGACCGTTTACTTGGAAGTCCACCCTGGTTTACTGATGCTATGATATATGATATGGTTGGAAATAAAGAAAAAAGTCTCTGAAATAAAAAGAAAAGAAAAAATAGACCGCCTATAACCAATAAGCGTGAAGCTACCCATGGGCGAGTATTAGGACCACCATGAGGAGAAATGCTACCTTAAAGGGTAGGTGTGTCAGAAAAAGAAAAGAAAAGAAAAGAAAAGAAAAAAAGAAAATTCAAAATGAAAAGAAAGAGACAAAAGAAAAAAGACGAAGACCATATCATGTTGAGTATGCTGAAGTAATCACAGAACGTGATTAAGACATCCAGGTTGGTTAGACCCACTGGTTCGATTCTCCAAAGCAAAATCATCGAGTTGGCCCACTTAAGGAACAAGCTGCGAAAGAGTCTTAGCACACACATACTAGGAGTCTAGTTCAGATCACTTATTCAGACGATCAGAGTTGAATGTATCAAGTACTTTGAAGGTTCTCTGGTTTTGACACAAAGCATTCGTTGAGGACGAAAATATCTTTAGCTGTTAAGATTGTCTCGAGGAGAGCAATATATTATGTTGAAATAAATCATTTGCATCATTATCAATCTTTGCCGAATACGGCACTCTGGGGGCGAGGCCCACATCATTATCAGTCTTTGCCGGGTACGGCACTCTGTGGGTTGAGGCCCACATCAGTATCAGTCTGGGGGCGAGGCCCATATCAGTATCATTTTGGGGGCGAGGCCCATATCAGTATCAGTTTGGGGGCAAGGCCCATATCAGTATCAGTTTGGGGCGAAGCCCATATCAGTATCAATCTGGGGGCGAGGCCTATATCAGTATCAGTTTGGGGCGAGACCCATATCAATATTAGTCTGGGGCGAGGCCCATATCAGTATCAGTCTGGGGGTGAGGCCCATATCAATATCAATTTGGGCAGTTTGGGGCGAGACCCATATCAGTATCAGTTTAGGGGCGAGACCCATATCAGTATC
Source organism: Zanthoxylum bungeanum (assembly GCA_019454045.1). Lineage (NCBI taxonomy): Eukaryota > Viridiplantae > Streptophyta > Magnoliopsida > Sapindales > Rutaceae > Zanthoxylum > Zanthoxylum bungeanum. The sequence goes on along the minus strand of SKCR01048046.1, from coordinate 18,196 downwards.
AGTTTGGGGCGAGGCCCATATCAGTATCAGTTTGGGGCGAGGCCCATATCAGTATCAGTGTGGGGCGAGGCCAATATCATTATCAGTTTGGGCGAGGCCCATACCAGTATCAGGCTGGGGACGAGGCCCATATCAGTATCAGTTTGGGGCGAGGCCCATATCAGTATCAGTTTGGGGCGAGGCCCATATCAGTATCATTCCGGGTTTGAGGCTCATATCAGTATCAGTCTGGGGGCGAGGCCTATATCAGTATCAGTTTGGGGCGAGGCCCATATCAATATCAGTCTGGAGGCGAGGCCCATATCAGTATCAGTCTGAGGGTGAGGCCCATATTAGTATCAGTTTGGGCAGTTTGGGGGCGAGGCCATATCAGTATGAGTTTGGGGCGAGGCCCATATCAGTATCAGTTTGGTACGAGGCCCATATCAGTATCAGTTTGGGCGAGGCCCATATCAATATCAGTTTGGGGCGAGGTCCTTATCAATATCAGTTTGGGGCGAGGCCCATATCAGTATCAGTTTGGGGCGAGGCCCATATCAGTACCAGTCTGGGGGCGAGGCCCATATCAGTATCTGTTTCGAGAATAAGCCCACATTCAACACAATTCGGGAATAAGGCCCACAGTTAACATAATTCGGGAACAAGGCCCAGAGAATAAAGCCCACATTCAGTACAGTTCGGGAATAAGGCCCACAGTCAACATAATTCGGGAACAAGCCCAGGGGAATAACGCCCTATCTTGAAACAGTTCGGGAACAAGGCCCAGGGAATAAAGCCCACATTTAGTACAGTTCGGGAATAAAGCCTACATTCAACACAGTTCGGGAATAAGGCCCATAGTTAACATAATTCAAGAACAAGGCCCAGGGAATAAAGTCCACATTCAGTACAGTTCGGGAATAAAGCCCTTAGTCAACATAATTCGGGAATAAGGCCCAGGGGAATAAAGCCCTATCTTAACACAGTTCGGGAACAAGGCCTAGGGGAATAAAGCCCTATCTTTACACAGTTCGGGAACAAGGCCCAGGGAACAAAGCCTCATCACAACACAGTTCGGGAACAAAGCTCGAGGGAATAAAGCCTCATCTTAACACAGTTCGAGAACAAAGCTCGAAAGAATAAATCCTCATATCAATACAGTTCAGGAATAAAGCTCGGGGGAATAAAGCCTTATCTCAACACAGTTCCGGAATAAAGCTCGGGGGAATAAAACCTTATCTCAACATAGTTCGGGAACAAAGCTCGGGGGAATAAAGCCTCATCTTAACACAGTTCGGGAACAAAGCTCGGGGGAATAACGCCCTATCTCAACACAGTTCGGGAACAAAGCTCGAGGGAATAAGGCCTCATCTTAACACAGTTCAGGAACAAAGCTCGGGGGAATAAAGCCTCATCACAACACAGTTCGGGAACAAAGCTCGAGGGAATAAAGCCTCATCTTAACACAGTTCGGGAACAAAGCTCGGGGGAATAACGCCCTATCACAACACAGTTCGGGAACAAAGCTCGGAAGAATAACGCCTTATCTCAACACAGTTCGGGAACAAAGCTCGAAGGAATAAAGCCTCATCTCAACACAGTTCGGGGGAATAACGCCCTATCTCAACACAGTTCGGGAACAAAGCTCGAGAGAATAAAGCCTCATCTCAACACAGTTCAGGAACAAAGCTCGGGGGAATAAAGCCCTATCTCAAAACAGTTCGGGAACAAATCCCAGAGGATGAAAGCACTTTGCCATCACAATCAGCTCAGTCGCAGTTTCGGGATGCGTCCCAAGATCGAGGTCCACTGCGTCATCAACTCAGTTCAGAGCAATAGGCAAACCAGGCAGCAGCTGGCGAGCCAGGTAAGTGAAAATACATTGCACGTACTTTGATAGGATTGTCATTGTCACATACTGCACAAGTCCCATCAAAGTGGGGGCGACTGTAGGCACTGCATTTTTACATGTAAGTCCCAATGATGAGCCTCGAATGGAGGCACTACCTTTTTAGTTGCAGAAGTCGCGAAAGCGGTTGTCGGAAGGGAAGGGTCAAGAATTGACATTATTGTTGGATTTGGTTCGCTCGTTCATGTTTCGAGTTCGCTCGTTCGGTCTCAGTTTTAAAAATTACCCTCGGCCCAAACCTTAAACCACCCCTCACGCCCAAGAAATAATAACCAAAAATAATTCCATCATAATTCCCTCACCAAACAAAAGCCACCAAAACACTAACCAACAAAAGTCAATCAAAATCCAAACAAATACCCATGCATGCCCATCACCCCACGTGAACAACCCATACACCCTCCATTCATCTACCAAACAAAGACTAAACACTAGCAAACAAACACAAACCACCTCAAACAAACCCATGCAACCACCCTCCATACAAGAACCCATGTACTGCACTTAACAAACACAAAAATCTAAACCGCCCATTCCTATCACTCATGTAACCACTTTCCATGCCAACCAATAACGCACCCATGTTACGTCCCCCTCTCGGCCACTCTCTATTATCTCACTCATTCAGCAGCCCCTATAAGGAAGGCAACATGTGCACACACGCTGGGGAAGAACCAACTCAGAGAACCCTAAATGAGCAAGCCGTGAACCCTGGACCAACTCCCTCAACTTCACGCACCAATAGCACCTTCAATAGCCCCTTTACAAACCTTCACGCCACACTCCACATAGAAACCCTAAACTACACGTAGCAGCCCCCTAAAGCCACTGCATTAACATGAACAAGTAAGCCACAAATCAGCCCATACACACGCATAACTTGCACCCAAATATCCCTCGCAGCACTGCCTGACGCCTTGCCTTCAACGCAAAAAACACCCAACAAACCAGCCCTCCATCACATCCTTACAACCACGACAATGACCAGCAGCCCATCCACCACGAACGTAAAGAAACCCTAGCTGACTCACGCCACTGCCGTACGCCCAATTCCCCCTCCAACCATCCTCTAAAACACGCCCAACTCCCCCTGAAACCAGCCTCTTAACACGCCTAAATCCCCCTGAAACCAGCCTCTGAAACACGCCCAAACTGCCTCTGAAATCAGCCTCTGAAATACGCCCAAACTGCCTCTGAAACCAGCCCCATAACACGCCCAAAATGCCCCTCAAAACCAACAACAACGATACCTAACTTATCACAACTCTATGCATGCGTGAGCCAAGTCACACCAGCCCCATGCATACGTAAAACCAGCCCAAAATAACCCTAAAACAATACTGAAACTTTTCCCAAAATAGTAAACCAAAACCTTGGAAAAATAGTGAACAAAAATAGAGAAAACAGCGAGCGGAAATGGAGAATGAAACAGAGAAAACAGCGAGTGGAAACCGCGAGTAAAAACGGACAAAACAGTAGAAATAGCGGACCAGTAAAAATAGTGAAAGTAGCGGACCAATGAAAACATCAGAAACGATTACCCTTCCGGCACCGTGAAACGCACTCCCGGAAATCGACTTAAAAGGTTAGACCTGAGGGAACCCCTTTTATTTATTATCCTTTAGTTTTTGGTATTTTATTTCGCATGAGTATTATGGATTGGTGCATGATATGATTTCTGATGAACATGATATGTGTTCTCTCTTGCGGTATATCAGATGGAAACCCGGACATAAATTCCGTAGCCGAATCCGAATGGACGGTATTGCGGTTTACACTCCGGATACAATGCCCCGTACCACTCGAGAGACACACGTATTTCGTTTCACCTAACCTTGTATTCGAGCATGATTAGGCCCAATATGTTATTTATTACTTAAGCATGATTTAGTTTAGTGTGTTATTTATTTTTATGCATGATTTAGTTATTTTCTTTCACAATAGGAATTTAAATTGCGTTTATGTTTAGGATGTTATTTATTCTTTGTATTTGATGATCCAACATGCTCATTGTGTGATATCGTACGTTTTCCGTTGTGATACTTACTTTTAAAGCATGATGACTTAGACATAGGATTTATTTTGATGAATGCGAACTAGATCTAAGTTACTTTCGAGCATGTATGTTGCGTAGATTCGGTTAAATTATTGCACAAATCTTTTCATTACAAGTGGCATAAGTAAGGGACCATTCCGAACCCAACGGTTTGAGGTCTTCCCTTGCGAGGGGTGAGTGCGGCCTTAAATCATTTTCCCGGTTCACACCGGGTGGCGACTCCATTATTCCCCGGTTTAGTCCCATACGGGCTACTCCGTACTCCCAACCGGGCCGCGAGCCCGGAACAGCATGCGTCGTCCAGTTTCTGTTGTCTACACACAGTCAGTGACAAATCAATGAACAATCAACGCCATATCATCACACGGTCAGTGCCAATCAACGTATAATCAACAGCCTCGTCATTAATGAGTCTGAAAATTCAGTTGCCATTTCATTGACACATGTCTGCCAAGTCAGCGACCACTTCAGCAAACTTATCCCACTTTTTCCATAACATCACACATGTGTCTGTCATATCAAATCCATAGTAAATTTCATTGAGCCCTTTAAGATCTCTAAAACTTACAGTGTGACCCCAAAAGTTTCTATAATTTAAAAATCAACCTATGTGTCAGATTTAGACCAACGAAGAATCAAATCCATCATTTTTGACCGTTCTCGGACGCAACGATGACCTTTGATTTGTGAGAATCAGCTCTTTTTTTTTTATCCTATTTTCATTTTAAACTTTAAAACTTATAATGGAAATGGAAGATTCCTCTTTTGGGACGATGATCAAGCTGACGACAACCAATTACTGCCTTTGGAGGCCTCAGATGATAGATTATTTGCACTGTAAAGATCTGTTTGATATGATCGAGGAGAAGAGAGTGAGACCAGATTCTGTCAATGAGAGTGACTGTAATAAACTCAACAACATAACTCTATGTCAGATTAGGTAGTGGATCAGTCACAGTATCTTCCACCACGTAGCACATGATACAGATACTACTAGGAAAATACTGCTAGGAACAAAACCATGTCAATGAGGCGTTTGGTGAATTTAAAGCTACGAAGTGGAACTTCTGTTCTAGAATATACCAATGAGTTCTAGAACATGGTGAATCAATTGTCTGCAGTAGACATGCAGGTAGAAGATGAATACAACCCTCTTATTATTCAGTTTTATTCCTGATAGCTGTGAGACATTTGTAATTACTCTTAACAATTCTGCTCTAGGAGGCAAACTTATCATGCTTATGGTAAAATATGTATTGTCAAATGAAGAGTCCAGAGAAAAGACATGTGCTCAGAATAGACAGAAGCCTTTGTCATATAGACTAAAGGAAGACATCGAGGAAGAGAAAGATAGAATCACAACCAAAGGTAGATCCTCAGATGGAAGGATGTCTACCTATATGTGCTACCACTGTGGCATAGAATGCAACTTAAAGAAGAATTGATGAAAACTACAATGAAAGTAGGACCAAGGCAATTCCCAGCCGAAGAATAACAAATTAAAGACACTAATAGTTTTACAATAAGATGTAGCCATATGCTCCGAGGAGGAAGAGACATGACTTCACATCGCAACCCATGATGTTGAGGAGATAGTAAATACTACAACATCTACCACAAGCAGAGCTATGATAGTTATTTCAGAAACTACACATGGAGAATGAAAAAAGGTGTCATGGTTTTCACCAGATGACATGTTTGCGACACACTATACAAGATGATGAGTGGTAAATATATCACTATTTCCCACTTCTTTAACTCAATATTTTGTATAGTTTCTTGAGTTTTGTGAATGTTTTTATGTGTTTTGTGTTTTGTGGACAAGGCCACGGAGGTGGGCGACGCTGTCCGGGCTCGCGCCCGGTCGGAAGTACGGAGTAGCCCACAGGGGACTAAACTGGAGAAATAAAATGGAGTCGCCACCCAGTGTGAACTGGGAAATGATTTAAGGCCGCACTCACCCCCCGCAAGGGAAGACCTCAAACCGTTGGGTTCGGAATGGTCCCTTACTTATGCCATTGTAATGAAATGATTTATGCAATAATATAACCAAGTCTTATGCAACACATGCAATATAATTTAAATAAACACACGAATTTACACACCCATAAACGTAAATAAAAATGAAGGCAAATGTATAATTCCATAAACGTATTGAACAATCAAGCGCAATAATGTAATTAACAATAACTATAAAAGCATTAATAATAAAAACGGATAATTAAGTACGTAATGTAAAAGAAATAACTAAAAGAGGCAATCATGCATGGAAGTAAACGTGAAGCGATGCGGCAGAATGAATAGAGATAAGTAATAGGATGAATACGAAGCGATAAACAACAAACAAAAAGGTGAATAACTAAATTAGAAGAAAAAAGGTGCGACCCGGCGCGGCAAAACATCGTGGTAAAGGTAGCATTTTGGCTTTTCCCTCAAATGGAGGACCTTTAGCTCAACGTGATTAGCCCATGCGCACGAGATAGCAATGGTAAATAAATAAAACAATAACAAGCTAAAAGTAGCCTTTAAGAATAATAAAAGAGATGCGACCAAGGCCAACATCTATATGGGACCTCGTATGCCCGATTGAACGTATTTCACATTCTATCAAGTATACCTCAGCCAGTGCGGCAAAACATCATGGTAAAGGTAGCCTTTAAGAATTTCCCTCGAATAGAGGACCTTTAATTCATCCTGATTAGCCCATGCGCACTAAATTGACACTACATAAATAAATAAAGCGATAACGTGCGGAAAGTAAATAACATAAGAATAAAAGAGATGCGACCAAGACCAACATCTATATGGGACTTCGTATGCCTGACTGAACATATTTCACATTCAATCAAACATACTTCGTCCGACGCGGCAAAACATCGTGGTAAAGGTAGCCCTTAGGCTTTTCCCTCAAATGGAGGACCTTTAATCCATTGTGATTAGCCCATGCGCACTAAATTAACACTACATAAATAAAAAAAACATAACGTGCGAAAAGTAAATAACATAAGAATAAAACATATGCGACCAAGGCCGACATCTATATGGGACCTCGTATGCCCGATTGAATGTATTTCACATTCAATCAAGCATACTTCGTCCGGCGCGGCAAAATATCGTGGTAAAGGTAGCCTTTAGGCATTTCCCTCAATAAAGGACCTTTAATCCATCCTGATTAGCCCATGCGCACTAAATTGACAATACATAAATAAAGAAACAATACATAGAATGTAAATAGCTGAATAATAAACGCAAAATTAAATAACAAGATGAGACACGTGCTTGAAAGTTTCTCAAGCGGTATGTGGAATTGTATCCCAAGTACAGACCGCATGATCGTCCATTCGGATTCAGCTACGAAATTTACGTCTGGGTTTCCATCCGATATACCGCAGGAGATAGCATGCAATCATTAATCCAATAGAAATAAAATTAATAAACATGAACCATAAAGATGCATGCGAAGAAATAATAATAGATAACTGAAAAGAGGAATGAAAAAAAAGAGAAAAGAGTGCCTTAGGTCTTACATTTTAAGTCGATTCTTGAAAGTGCGTTACACCGTCGCTGGAAGGGTTAACGTTTCCGCTGTTTTTCTAGTTTGCCGCTGTTTTGGGCTGCTATTTCCACTGTTTTCTTCACTATTTTTCTGTTGTTTTTCTGTTGTTTTGGACTGTTGTTTCCGCTGTTTTCTTCGCTGTTTTTGGATGATTTAGTTACTGTTTCAGGTGGTTATTTAGGGACTATTGTTGTTCGGTGGAGGGGTATTTATTCGTGGCAATTGGCAGGTTTGGTTTAGGGCTGTTTGTTCACGTGTTGGTTAGCTTAGGGGGCTTGTGTGTGTTGTCAGGATGTATCGGTGATGTGTGAGAAGAGAGAGAGGTGTCCGTTTGTTGGTGAGTGGCCTGGGACGTGACTAAGGGCTGAGTGTGTGAGTGCTGTTGTTCGTGCGTTTTTAGGGTTTATTGAGAGGCGTGTATTTGGGGGCTAGAGAGAGAGGTCATGAGGGCTTTGATTTGTTTATTTTTTTGTGGCTTGGTTTGGCTGCTGTCTTAGGGAGGGCTACTGTTTTCTGAGTGTTTGACGTGAAGAAGGGGACATATGTGGCGTTGAGGGAAGATAGGCTAGGGAGCCGAGAGTCTGTAGGTTTTGTTCATTTGTTTTGTGTTGATGAGTGAGAGAAGAGAGGGAACTGAGAGCTTTAGGGTGTGATTTAGGGTTTGTGGTTGTCTTTGGCCGAGAGTTGTTATTGTTGCCGAATGAGAGAAAAATTGGTTAAGAGAGACAAGGGGGCGTTCAGAGAGAAGATCCTAGGGTTTATTTTGTGTTTTCTTTTTATAGAGAGATGGAATAGAGAGAAAGTATTGACGTGATTAGGGTTTATTATTTTTGTTTTCTATTTTAAAGAGAGGTGAGAGAGGCGTGAGTGAGAGTGAAAAAAGAAGACCCTTAGGGTTTGGTTTTGTCATGTGTTTATACTTGTGTGCTAGGGTTTTCCATGCATGGGATTTTAAAATAAGGAAACAAAATCATGCATTAAAAGGGATATATTTAATTAAATCATTTAGGGAAATAAATTTGTGTAATTTTGGTGGAGATTAATTTCAAAATATTTTTAATTTGGAATGTGATTTATTTAGATTAGGAAGGGGATTTGATTTAATTTAGGAAGAGGGATTTGATTTAATTTAGACATGTGTTTTAAATGTGATTTAATTATTGTTGGATTGGGCTTGAGCGAAATGGGCTTTTCATGGGCTGCGAGGGTTTTGGGCCGAGGCTAATATTTTAAAACAGAGATCAATCAAGCAGGCCCGAGGTGAAATAAAGGAATTAAATTTGATAATGTACTTATTTTCTGAATTTTCCCTTCCGACGTCCATTTTCCCGTGACTTCTGCAACTTATCAGGTAGTGCCTCCATACGAGGCTCATCATCGGGCTTTATGCAAAAATGCAGTGTCTACAGTCGCCCCCACTTTGATGGGACTTATGCAGTGTGTAACAGTGACAATATTATCAAAGTCATGCATGCATTTTTACTTACCTGGTTTGTCGGCTGTCGGACTTACCTGCTGCTTCGCGATATGCTTCGAACTGAGTTGATTTGATGATGAGGTGTTTGGACCCCTCATTCATTCCCGAATCGTTACTTGATGAAAGATGGTTCATTCCCGAACCGTTACTGAGTTGAGGTGGTTCATTCCCGAACCGTTACTTGATGAGAGATGGTTCATTTTTGAACCGTTACTTAAGTTGAGATGGTTCATTTTTGAACCGTTACTTGATGAGAGATGGTTCATTTTTGAAGCGTTACTTGATGAGAGATGGTTCATTTTTAACCGTTACTGGATGAGAGATGGGTCATTTTTGAACCGTTACTTGGTGAGAGATGGTTTATTTTGAACCGTTACTTGATGAGAGATGGCTCATTTTTGAACCGTTACTGGATGAGAGATGGGTCATTTTTGAACCGTTACTTGATGAGAGATGGTTCATTTTTGAACCGTTACTTGGTGAGAGATGGTTCATTTTTGAACCGTTACTTGATGAGAGATGGCTCATTTTTGAACCGAGACTGGATGAGAGATGGCTCATTTTTAACCGTTACTTGATGAAAGATGGCCTATTTTTGAACTGTTAATGACCTGCTCGTCTTTGCCGTTTCTTTTTTTTTTTCAAAACCCGCGAACACAAAACAAAAATTGCATGTATGTGACATTTATGCATGTGTGCATGGATGTATTTCATATTCCGATGGGTTAGGCCTTCCTTGTGCTCTTTGGTGCCCTTTGCATATAAAAGTCTTTGGTCACCCCCATGGGCCTGCTTATAGTTTCCTCCTGCCAATTCTACTCTGGTGATTGCTTAGTTTCTTTGGTCCCATGGCTCAAGATCCCGTTATGTCCCTTATTCGCGAGGTGGTAGACTGGTCGCCCCCAGACCTGGTTTAGGTTTCTGCTCTCTATTGCTTGCACTAGGTCAAGGTATACTACGTGGTGTGGCATTCCGTATCAACATACCCCATTACATGCTACAAAATAGTCCCAATAGTTATACATATCATTGTCCTCAAAGAATGCTCAGTAATGAGACCAGAGAACCTTCAAAACACTCGATGCAACTCAAATCCAAGTCTTTGAATAAATTATCTAAGCTAGACTCAAAGTGTGTGTGTGCAAATGTTCATTTACAGCTTGATTCCTAGGTAAGCCGACTCAATGATTTCGTTTAAAAATTGGGTTCGATGGGTCAAACCAACCTAGATGTCTCAATTATACTCTGCAATTGCTTTTCCATGCTCAATATGGTATGGTTTTCTTTTTCTTTTTCTTTTGTCTCTTTTGTCTCTTTTTTTTAACACACCTACCCTTTAAGGTAGCATTTCTCCTCATGGTGGTCCTAATACTCACCCATGGGTAGCTTCACGCTTATCAGTTATAGGTGGTTTATATATATATATATATATATATATATATATATTAAGAGACTTTTCTTTTATTTTCAACCATACCACACATCATAACACAAGCAAATCAAGATAGACATCTAAGCAAATGGTCATTCACCGACCTACAATTTCTTCAACTAGTCACCTTGCCGACTACTCAGGTTTTCACTGCTAAGAACCTATGATTAAGTGCTCTCGAGTCTAACCTAGATCAATTACTCAAATCATCAGATAAAAGTACATCAAGAACTTATCATTTCTAAGGTTTGACCCTAAAGTAAACAATGTCATCATCAGACTTATGCCTAACTATTAAGGACAAAAAACAAATAATTTTTTTTCTCTTTTTTTTTTATTTTTTCCTTTTTTTTCTCTTTTTTTTGTTTTTTTTGTTTCTCGGCTTCCTCTTCCCCGAAATCCATGTTTGCTAAACTCTTCTTGACAAATCTTATTTCTTCTCTAACCCAACAGATACCTATGATGGCTTTTAAGACACATGGGTTAACATGATACGTGTATGCATAAGATGCATGTGATTATCAAAACATCATATATCCTTCCGACTTCATTCCTCTCACACTCGTGGTAAGTCCATTTCTGTCCTAGGTATGGATTATTTTACGCACCAATATGGGGTACACAAAATCGTTCTCTCCTACGCTACAGGGTGAACCTTGGCTACCTCAGTCCATTTTCTTCAATAACAGACAAGGACCACCCATTTACAATAATTACTGAGCTTATTATGGGGATCGTGCCATTGTCTATAAACGATGAATTGGGCCTTCGGTAATCGTGGTTGTGGGGATGGACTTGGAGATATCCAAAAATATACAAATATGCCATAACAAGGCGTACCTTTTCTGGATGAAAGCCAGTACGGATATCGAACTCATGCTTATGGAATATTCAGATCACGTTTGGACCTTCTAAGCCCATCAAGGTTTTCATACAAGTTGGCCCATTATCATTTTAAAGCATTCAATCAGATTATCGCGAGGTGCAAACTTGTCCCAGTTGAAAAAAGGCCCAACAGGTTTACACTTTTGCGATAAGGTGGCTAAACAACTTCAAATGATAGAAGGCCCAAACACAAAGTGGCCCATCGAAATTTTGGAAGTTATTGGTCCAATCGTCATTAAGCATAAACTCGTCCCAGTTTAAGTGGCCCAACAAGTTCATATCTATGACGAGAAGTCCAACTGGATCCAAATGATGATGGTCCCAAACACAAGCATAAAAGGTGGCTTCTATAGGTCATGCAACTATGTTTCACATGTGGGTTTATAGGGGTATGGATAAAGGCTCCCGCCGGTGAATGGTTGCCCACAACTAGGTCTCCCCACTCAAGGGTTCGAGCGACCAAGTGAGCGCATCTTTTTTATACCCTAAGGTACGTGCCAACGAGTGATGATACTATATAATGATCCGCCGCTTCGAGTGAAAATGACTTCACGATGTATGAATAACTGTATAATGGATTCCTTTATTGAAAATTCCCCAGAGGGAGGGTGGAGCGAACTCTCTTAAATACCCTTACCTCTTAGGCTCTTATCGCCTTGGTGACATGAATAAACAATAGATCCTCCAAATTAGTCCATCACTTTAAGTATGCCTTAAGGTAAGCTTTGAGTAAATTATTATCTAGATGTCTTCACAGCTTTTCCTTTTGGCTATAAAAAGGTAGTGAATGAAGGAAGACACTAAATCATTATCTAACTCTAATAATACCTTTGGTTAAATCAACTTTAGTTTGGAAAGTTTTATTAACCCTTTGGTCTCAACACACTTGTAGACAAGGTTAACTAAAGAAAAAATCACAAATATTACAAGAAATTATTTCGGGGCCGATTCTATATCCCTAGTGGAGTCGCCAGACTGTGGACACGGCCACAGAGGTGGGCGAAGCTGTCCGGGCTCGCTACCCGGTCGGGAGTACGGAGTAGCCCGCAGGGGACTAAAATAGAGAAATAAAATGGAGTCGCCACCCAGTGTGAACTGGGAAATGATTTAAGACCGCACTCACCCCTCGCAAGGGAAGACCTCAAACTGTTGGGTTCAGAATAGTCCCTTACTTATGCCAATTGTAATGAAAGAATTTATGCAATAATATAACCAAGTCTTATGCAACGCATGTAAGATAATTTAAATAAACACACGAATTTGCACACCAATGAACGTAAATAAAAATGAAGGCAAATGCATAATTCCATAAATGTATTGAACAATGAAGTGCAATAATGTAATTAACAATAACTGTAAAAGCATTAATAATAAAAGCGGATAATTAAGTACGTAATGTAAAAGAAATAACTAAAAGAGACAAGCATGCATGGAAGTAAACGTGAAGCGATGCGGCAAAATGAATAGATAACTAATAGGGTGAATATGAAGCGATAAACAAACAAAAAAAAGGTGAATAACTAAATTAGAAGAAAAAGGGTGCGACCCGGCGCGGAAAAACATCGTGGTAAAGGTAGCATTTTGGCTTTTCCCTTAAAAGGAGGACCTTTAGCTCAACGTGATTAGCCCATGCGCACGAGATAGTAATGCGTAAATAAATAAAGCAATAACAAGCGAAAAGTAAATAACGGAATAATAAAAGAGATGCGACCAAGCCCAACATCTATATGGGACCTCATATGCCCGATTGAAGGAATTTCACATTCAATCAAGTATACCTCGTCCGGCGCGGCAAAACATCGTGGTAAAGGTAGCCTTTAGGCATTTCCCTCGAATAGAGGACCTTTAATCCATCCTGATTAGCCCATGCGTACTAAATTGATACTACATAAATAAATAAAGCGATAACGTGCCGAAAGTAAATAACATAAGAATAAAAGAGATGCGACCAAAGCCGACATCTATATAGGACTTCGTATGCCTGACTAAACATATTTCACATTCAATCAAACATACTTCGTCCGTCGCGGCAAACCATCGTGGTAAAGGTAGCCCTTAGGCTTTTCCCGTAAATGGAGGACCTTTAATCCATCGTGATTAGACCATGCGCACTAAATTAACACTACATAAATAAATAAAGTGATAACGTGCGGAAAGTAAATATCATAAGAATAAAAGAGATGCGACCAAGGTCGACATCTATATGGGACCTCGTATGCCTGATTGAACGTATTTCACATTCAATCAAGCATACTTCGTCCGGCGCGATAAAACGTCGTGGTAAATGTATCCTTTAGGCATTTCCCTCGAATAGATGACCTTTAATCCATCCTGATTAGCCCATGCACACTAAATTGACAATACATTAATAAAGAAACAATACATAGAAAGTAAATAGCTGAATAATAAACGCAAAATTAAATAACAAGATGAGACACGTGCTTGAAAGTTTCTCAAGCGGTACGTGGAATTGTATCCCAAGTACAGACCGCACGACCATCCATTCGGATTCGGCTACGGAATTTACGTCTGGGTTTCCATCCGATATACCACAAGAGATAGCATGCAATCATTAACCCAATAGAAATAAAACTAATAAACATGAACCATAAAGATGCATGCGAAGAAATAATAATAGATAACTGAAAAGATGAATGAAAAAAGGGAAAAGGGTGCCCTCAGGTCTTACCTTTTAAGTCGCTTCTTGGAAGTGTGTTACACCGTCGCCGGAAGTGTTAACGTTTCCACTGTTTTTCTGTTTGCCGCTGTTAGGCTGCGGTTTTCACTGTTTTCTTCACTATTTTTCTGTGGTTTTTCTGCTATTTTGGACTGCTGTTTCCGCTGTTTTCTTCGTTGTTTTTGGATGATTTAGTTGCTGTTTTGGTGGTTATTTAGGGATTGTTTTTTTGTTTTTCCGGGACTGTTTTTGGTCGTGGATGGGTTGCTATTTGAGGGTTATTTTAGGAACTATTTTGGGGATGATTTTGCACTGTTTTGTTGTTCGTGGAGGGGTATTTATTCACGGCAATTGGCAGGTTTGGTTTAGGCTGTTTGTTCACGTGTTGGTTAGCTTAGGGGGCGTGTGTGTGTTGTCAGGATGTGTCAGTGATTTGTGAGAAGAGAGAGAGGTGTCTGTTTGTTGGTGAGTGGCCTGGGATGTGACTAAGGGCTGAGCGTGTGAGTGCTGTTTTGTTTGAGTGGCCTGGGATGTGACTAAGGGCTGAGCGTATGAGTGCTGTTGTTCGTGCATTTTTATGGTTTGGGTGAGAGGCGTGTGTTGGTGGGATGAAAAGAGAGGTTGTGAGGGCTTTGATTTTTTTTTTGTGTGGCTTGGTTTGGTTGCTGTCTTATGGAGGGCTACTGTTTTGTGAGTGTTTGACTTGAAGAATGGGACATGTGGGCGTTGAGGGAAGAGAGGCTAGGGAGCCGAAAGTCTGTAGGTTTTGTTCATTTATTTTGTGGTTGATGAGTGAGTGGAGAGAGGGAACGAGAGCTTTAGGTGTGATTTAGGTTTGTGGTTGTCTTTGGCCGAGAGTTGTGGGGTTGCCGAATGAGAGAAGAAGTGGTTGAGAGAGAGAATTGGGCGTCCAAAGAGAAGATCATAGGGTTTTTTTTGTGTTTGCTTTTTATAGAGAGAGGGAAGAGAGAGAGAGGAGTGACGTGATTAGGGTTTATTATTTTTGTTTTCTGTTTTAGGGAGAGGGGAGAGAGGCGTGAGTGAGAGTGAAAAAAGAAGACCCTTAGGGTTTGGTTTTGTCATGTTTTTATACTTGTGTGCTAGGGTTTTTATACCGCGACTTCCGCAACTTATCGGGTAGTGCCTCCATACGAGGCTCATCATCGAGCTTTATGCAAAAATACAGTGTCTACAATATTATTTTATAGATAAATAAAGTTTCAGGACTTACTGGAAGCAATTCGGGACCAAAACAGTGAAAATGAACAAAAAGGGCAAAATTGTCTTTTGAGTATCGCAACTGCTAACGTTCGCCGGAGTCTGCTAAAATACGTCTGCCTCATGTCAAAATCACAAAAAATCATGCTAACGTGCACCTGACACATGTCATCATCATATGCTGCCGACAGTGAAAATGAACAAAAAGGGCAAAATTGTCTTTTGAGTATCGCAACTGCTAACGTTCGCCGGAGTCTGCTAAAATACGTCTGCCTCATGTCAAAATCACAAAAAATCATGCTAACGTGCACCTGACACATGTCATCATCATATGCTGCCGACAATCATCAAATTTGCTAACATGCGCCTGTCACGTGTCAACATCATAGCCATCATACTAACGTGCGTCTGAAATATGTCACCATCACATGCTACTGAAAATCATCATCGCCACATCAGCACAATAATTTAGCAACCCGCGTGACACGTGTCAATCATCAACGACGTGTCGTAATGCGTAAAGTTGTGTACGTCGCGACGTGTCAAGCCCAGTGATGCCTATAAATTCAGCTCAATTTCAGAATTCAAATCATACCTTCCTAGAGTTCCTAATAAGGGACTAATGATTGTATCTTGTTTGTTTAAGTTTTTGTAATTTAAATTAAGCATTTTTATTTATTTATTTACTTTCAGCACTTTTAATTATGCACTTTTACTTTCAGTAATTTATTTTATTTATTTACTTTTTATTTCTTTTATGTTCAGTAGTTAATTTACTGCTGGGGTAGGGTGAAGCTTTTTACTTTTATAATTTAGATTAATCTCCCTCAATTATAATATATAAATTATCTAAAAACCTGACTTAATTGGATACCGCCTTATTGGTCGGTTGGACTTAATTAAATTGATTTTAACCTGACTTAATGGGATACCGCCTATATGGTCGGTTGGAATTAATTAAATCTGACTTAATCAGGATACCGCCTATATGGTCGGTTGGTAATTATCACACAGATTTATATATTATAATAAGGGAGATTTCTAAATTAGAAATAGTAAAGGTAGATTAATCTCACTTAATTTATAATATGGAAATTGTAATTTAATAATATGGATTAAAAGTTGATACCGCCTTAATGGCTGGTTTTAATTATGTAACATAATGTGACACCGCTTATAGGTCGGTCTTTAGGTGACAGATGATTACCGCCTATATGGCTGGTTTATGGATAAATAATAACACCACCTTTATGGCTGGTTCAACTTAATTGGGTAACACTGACAATTTCCATATTATAATAAAGTGAGATTTCTAAAAGCGGATCCCCTAACCCCAACATTTTATTTTTATTCTAGGGAAGTGATGAAACACAATATTAACAAGCTTAATAATTGATTTAATTATATTATGGGTAATTCTTTAGTTTGTTTATTGAATCTTAAGCTTAATGTTTCTTGTTGCCTGATCACCAATAAGATTGATATGGTAAACTTAAAATGAACTTGGAAAATGGATTTTAGGTTTCAGTATTAGATTCAATAGCTCACGATCTTCCTTGAGGATAGATAACCCTTTAGATTTCCTTACAAGATATGAATATACTTGTCGGGCGTGGGTAGCCACAATTGGAACTTGAACTTAATGAATTCAGGTAACTTGGTTAACATAGACATATGATTAATTGGGTTATACTGGGTATTTGCATCTGACCATCGACAGAGGCTTTTGCATATCTTCGTGTTCCAGGTTAGAAAATTGATTTATTACACAAATATAAGAGAATCAATTCGTCTTTATAATAATATTGCGTGGAATCACAACCCTATATATTTAAGTCTTTTGTTTATTTTCTTTAGTATTTTCTTTTGTTTATTTTATTTATTTATTCAGCAAAATCCACATTTAACCAACCAACCAATCAAGCAATCATTCTCTTTCCCCTTTAATTAGATACCTGTAAATAAATAGTATCAATAATTAATAACAATAGTAGGAATTAAGTCCTCGTGGGATCGATATTTTTACACTACTTGAACGATACGTGCGCTTGTGTTATACGTGTGTGATTACGCACCGGTCACAAGACTCATGTGAAGATTTGTGCAGATAGCCTAAATGCAGCTGAAAATGAGGATTCTCAAAATTTGTGGCACTAGACACTCGGTCACATGAGTGAGAAAGGGTTGTCTACCCTGACCAAGAATGAGCTTACCAAAGATGCCGCATTAGGTCTTTGCAACCATAAGACTTGAATTGTGAAGGAAATTAAGTGAGTAAGGTAAGGATAAACTTGACCCAAATTTTAATATGTAGATTTTTGACAATTTGATAATTAATGGGTGATATTGGCTTGAGGTTGATGATGTTTAGATAACTATCATGTGAAGAAGTTGATGTTGTGAGGAAATCCTAGATATTGAACTAAATTGAAGTTTGTGAAATTGGAAATTGTGATGGATAGAAGGTTAAAATTATGATGAATATAATGTTGGTAGTTGATCAAGTTTGCATAAAGATGGGGGGGATGTGTTTGTTTTGGAGTATGTCATTGAAGAGTTTATTCTAGGCCCTGAAATTGGCTTAGCGTCGTGACGCCCAACACCCAGCGTCGCGATGAGTAAGAATCAGAGGCTCACTGTATCGGGCCTGATCGTGTGAGCGTCGCGACGCTTAGTATTTGATATTGCGACGTGAAATGAGCAGAGGCTCTCTGCCTTAGGTCTGATCAGATGGGCGTCGCGACGCGTAGCATTTGGCATCGTGATACGAAACAAAACATGCTCTTTGCCTGACTCTGCCTGCATGAGCGTCGTGATGTGCCAGACCTGGCTTCGCTATTCGACACATAAAAAGTTTCATATCATTTAAGTTTCAACTTGGGATGTTAGGGATCACCCTAAGAGTTTCATATCGAGACATATACACGCAAGTTGACAAGTCGCAAGCATAATACATCATGTGGTGTTTATAGATTAGTGGAATTCAGAAGTTTAGTCTAATTTCGAA